>BRYC01001483.1:41238-64326 GCA_030267985.1 Parmales sp. scaly parma
GGGGGGGGGGGGGGGGGGGGGGGGGGAAGAAGGGGACGTGAATAGCAACGACGAAGGTGAAGGTGAAAGTAAAATCAACGCCGAAATTCTTGAGAAGGGTGATAGCGGAAACAGCGACGAAGGCACTGCCGCCGCCAACGAATCAGAAGAAGAAGCCGTTTCATCCGACGAAGAGGTCGATGTTGCAGAGAATGAAATTGTTTGGGTTTGCAGGTGCTGCAGCGAGTTCAACCTCCAGGAGAAGGCCCGAGTGGAGAAATCACTAAAATCTCGCCGGCTGGGAACGAAGGAAAATGCCGAGAAGATCAAGCTCCTGATCCACACGGTTGGGAAGCTCCACGAGCACTACGTCGTAGAGTTCAAACAGCTGAAGAATGTGAATCGGTGCAAAAAGTGTGGCACGCCAGCCGACTACAAGCCAAGGCGGTGCGCGAAGCAGTTCTTCAACCAGTTGGAGGATTTTTCCGAGCAGTTGGTGCACAAGGAGGGGGGGGCAGCATCAGCAGCGCCACCACAAACAACCAACCCCCTGGCCGCAATGGAGGAGGGGGCTGACCCTGACCCTGACGCCCCCCCAAAGCCCAGAGGAAGACAAGGAAGAAGAGGATCCGTGGGCGGACGAGACTCAATCTTGATCAACCGCAACAACTCCTTCGCGACTGCCATGAAGTCCAAAGACATGAGCTGTCTGGACAAGGTTAAACTCACAATCGTCAAGATCAAGGACCGATACGCGCACTTTGTTGACGCAACCCCAAAGGAGGAGCAGATACTGTTCAACGACCACGAGTTCAAGAAGCATTTGAAGTTGTTCATGCCGTTCGTGGACAGGAGGAAGCGGGGATACCAAGAGTCGTTCGCAGTCGGCGACGAGATCGAAGCAATCGAGCGAAAAACAATGTGGTACCCCGGACAAATTAAGCGCGTTGGCGACAACGGTACCTACGACATTATCTATAGCAACGGAGAGCTCATCGAAACCGTCCTCCCCGTCAAGATACGGTACCCCGCGACCTATGCCCTTACCCGTACCGCCAGATTCATGCTAATCAATATACTGCTGATGATGCTCGTTTCGCCCTTGGCGGCGAGCAGCTTCTACGCAGTGGAGGTCAAGCAGTACGACGCGTTCGGAATTGCTCTCCCCAGCATATCGGAGCCGGAACAGTACTTCCTCCTGCTTGCGCCAATCTCAATGTTTGCCGTTGTGTCGTTCATTGGCATGACGGTGAGCTACGGCAACGCGTTTAGGAAACTTGCGAGGAGGTGAGCGAGGGAAGTGTAGCGAGCGAGCCTTGATGAAGACAAGAGTACGAGCATACTGAGCATTCTAAACTAACATATGATTATGTTATTCCACTCAATAACATTCGTTTTGCTCACTCGCTCCCCCCCCTGCTCCATTAAAAATGCGCACAATCTCGCTTCGCTCGGCGCAGCGGGGTGGGAAGGAATTTCAAGGTGAACATTTTTGCCGCTGCGCCCTTCGTCATTCTGTTGGCGTTCGTTTTCATTGTTTACTCGAAAATGGCAGCGGCGGAGACTGATACGAAGAAGGACGATGAGGCCATGTCGTGGTGGTATGCGAGGTGAGCGAGAGAACGAGCGGAAATGGCTGCAGACGGCTACATCCACTACTTTTGATCTAACCCACTAAAAAAATCGTTTGGCTCTCTCGCTCGGTGCAGCTTGGCACAGTTTGGCTTCTGCATGTTCGTGAGCATTCAGTGGAAAACCATCAGCAAGGCACTGGGAATGATGAGCTGGGCGTTGACATTTCCGCTGACGGCGTTTAGTGTGCTGCTGGCGATGACGTTAGATGGTTTTTTGGAGCTCGAGAACCCATTCATCCTGTATGCACCGCTCATGGTGTGGGGGCTGTTGCTGCTCGTCTTCCGGATGTTCGTTCCTTATGTGAGAGAGGCCAAGTATTGAAAGTAGAATAAGAATGAAATTCAGAAGAAGGGGAAAATGTTTTTCTCTGATTTTTTTTCTCTCTTTATACTTGAGTCCTGCGGGGACCTGTTCGTGTGTCCCTGCGCTGCGGACTCTTGGAAGTCCGGCGGGCATTCTCGTGTCTATGCTGGTCTGCGGTGGACGACCGCTTGGGCCGTTTTGGCGGATGCTTCGACCTCATTTTCGTATTCTCGACAATGACTCCAGTTTTGAGAAGCTCGTGTTGCAAGTCGTCTCTAGGGTTGTAACAAATCAGCAGGCCGGTCAAGACGATCATGACCACCAAGAAGTAGCTAAAAACTCCCATCCATCCCACTCCGGGAGAAACAGTTTTAATGATCCACTCCAACATGGGTTTTCTACACTGGTGGAAGGGGCAGCTGTCAGGATTTTCCTCCTTGCCTGAATTAAAATCGCATTGGAGCTCGTCGGGACAGCAATCGTCGACAGTCCAAGGCTCGCCTTCATCCAGCGAGCACGCTGTGTCGCACTGATTTTTGTTCAGACCAGTGAGCTTGCACTTGCTGCTGCCCATTGTGGCAGGGCAATATTTATTCACCCATGTCATAAACCAGGATTTCTCGCTGCCGCACAAATCCTCAAAGTATTCTTTGTTGACTCGCCGTGCGATGGACTTTTCCAAGCCAACCATCGGAACTTGGTTCGCTGATATTGTGTTGTCCCCCAAGGCGGACACAGACCACTCCATGCTGTTTATGGACTCATTCAGGTACACACTCATTGAAATGTCCATTGATAATGACGCAGTGAGGAAAAGTAGGTACAAGAAGAGCAGTTTTCGACCCGTAAAGAATCCTGGGGGTGATGAATGGGGGGGCAGGGCGGGAGCAGTGAAGTTGCTTACTTTTAGTATGAGTGAATTGAGGGTGAGGAGTGTACAAATTTTTTACCTTTCCTGTTTACTTGACGGTAAGCACCGCAGCAACCCAACACCGTAGCAACAAGAATTAAGGCAGACACCCCAACGACATATGACGCGGTGTCCCCCCACGATTCTGGGTCAAATTCCTTCATCATTCCATTCCAAACCATTCCTCCAAGGAACAAAACAAATAGGGCAAGGATCGCCATGATGATGTTGTGGAGCATTACTATGCATTTAATAAGATCGTTGAGCTGAGACATACCTAAATTTGGTTACTGAATAAATTGTCAAATTTTTTTTCACTCTTTTTAAACCTATATTGGTCGCATATGGTTCCATTACATTCATTGCTTTGATTTTTTTCATTCTACACATCAACAAAACATTGTGATAAGCAATGTCTACAGAAATATCTCTATCGCTCGTCTTATCAAATTCCGGTGAATCTGATGCTCATGATGTCACAGAGCTCATGCTTCGTAGCCTGAATTTAAAATCACTAGAATTGAATACCTCCCTCTCCTTGCCCAACCTATTGTCCCTCTCCCTGTCCCATAATGTTTTCGCGGCCTTGCAAAATTTCTCCAACCTACTATCAATTCAAGATTTGAATTTGAATTTTAACAAACTTACTTCCGATTGTTTGAGAGAGCTTGCCCAGTGCAAACAGCTGCAAAAACTCTACTTATCGAACAACTGTATTGACGATAGTGCGTACAAGGTAAGTTATCGAAGCGATCGAGCCTTGAGAAAGACTCGAGCAAGAATCCCGCAACAGACGGCTACATCCACTATTAGCTAACCCACCTAAATCGCTCGGCGCAGTATTTTTCTCTTTTCAAGAACCTCTCAACGCTCTGTCTCTTCAAGAATAAAATGAAGATGTTAACAAAGGCGCAGAACGCAGTCTCAACTTTGACGAAGTGCACCGACTTGAGTCTAGACGGAAATCCTTTGTCCTTCGAAGAGGGTTACAAGTACGCAATAATTCGATCTTGTCGCGAGATCAAGTTCTTGGATGGCGAAGAGGTCTTTGCGCTGGATAAAGACTTGGGCGATGATTTTGCCATGGCGGATTTCACTCAATATATAGAAGATGAAGATGAGGAGTGTGAGGATCAGGTCGGCAACAGCAGCAGCAACAGCAACAGCAACAGCTACAGCAACAGCAACAGCAACATTGACAACCAAATGAAAGACAAGTTGAAATTTAACATCAAATCAAAATCAAACGACCCAACAAGCAGCCCACGTTGTAACGGAATCAACAGCGACCCCGTTTTGCTGACGTACAGAGCAGCTGCGATATTGAGTGACTTGGAAATCGCCACCAGCGACAAGATGGATAACAAAAGTGACGAAATCCAAAGGCTTGCCGACGAAATAAGCCAAAATTCCAAGAAATCGAGAAGTTTTGTGGGCAAGTTGAGGGGCACGAGCGTCAGCAAGAATAGCAATAGCCAGCCCAACAGTCGGCCGAGTAGTAGCAATAGCACCAGCAACGGCAGCAGCAACAGCAACAGCAACAGCAACAGCAACAGCAACAGCAACAACAACAGCAATAATGACGACGTGATGAACGCCGCCAAGTTACTGGGGGCCAACGACATCAAATATACAGATCTAGACGGGGCATCCTCAGACGAGGATGCGGATGAGGGCGCTAGCGGCGAGGAGGAAATTGACATGCAAAATCCGTGGGAAATTATTCGACGGCTTGTCGTCAAGTGCGAAACAAGCGAGACAGAAAATTCGCTTCTGAAGAGGCATTTAGCCGAGGGGGATCAGTATGTGGGTGGAGGGGGGGGGATGGATGCTGAGCTTCGAAGTTTGAGGCTGGAGCTGCAAAATGCAACCAGGGAAAACGCCAACATGTACCTGCTGAGCGATGAGAACAAGAAATTGAAGAAAGAATGCGTTGGACTGCGGGAGGAGATTAGTAAGCTGAGCACAAATAAGCGGCTCATTCATCCAGACGATAACAGCAGCTACAACACTGGTTACGGCGGAGGAGCGGGAGCGGAAACGGGAGCGTGGTCAACTCCGTACCCAGATGTCGCCACGCCTCGCAGCAGCAGCAGCAGCAGAGGGTCGAACTCGAACAGTAATAGTAGGCCGGGCAGCAAGAACAGCTCGCGGCCCACGAGCGCTAGTTTGTACGACAGCTTCGCAGTGGACAGGCCAACAACTGCCACTGAAAGGATCGAGAGCGGCTACATTGCCAGTTTGAGGGAGGAGGCTGGGCTAGTGGAGATCAACCCGAGCGATGGTGACAATGAATACATGGCAGAGAATAGCGACGATGACGAGGACCTTGAGATATTGAATTTGATGGAGAGGAATGAAAACGTTTTGGCGAGTTTGCGGGGCGATTTGTTGGCCGCGAATAAACAATTCGATGACGAGGAACGTCGGATACGAGCGTTGGCGAGTAATGCGGGCGTGGACAATAAAACAACCAAAACCACGACCACAACATCAACAACAACAACAACAACCAAGGGAAGCTCAGTTCGAGAATTATTGGAGTTGCGGAGACGGGGAAAAATGAAATAACATTTAACTATTTTTCATCTTCAAATGTCACTCTTCTTCTCGTACAGCTGGTTCAACACTTCCAAAGACCGCTTCGTTGACAACGAGTGAGAACTAGCAACTGACTCACTCGCAAGTTTCATTCCGTCGACGAAAAGGTCTCCATAATACTGGTCATTTTCTATTCCCAGCTCTAGCTCAGTCTCGGCATTTTCAAACTCTCTGAACAAAACTCGCAACCCCTCCACTAGCCTCTCGCACCTCTCCACCAGAGCACTCCAACCACTCAACGTGGTGAGCCTTCTCTTCTTGATCAAGCGCGCCAGACCTCCCTGCAGCGCAACAAAAATCACCAAGTTAGGAAGCACTTCGCAAGAGGCTGCGAGCCACGACGACGATGACGACGATGTGTGTTTTGTCCACGCGGGGGAGGTTTCAACGGCATTCACTTTCTCGGTGACAGCTTCGAGAGACAAAGTTAGGGTGGAGTTGTCGTTTTCGCAATTCGCAAAAACAAGAACTGAATTGACGAGCGAGACTGCCAACATTAAAACGGTGTCCTTGGAGTCGGCTCCGATCGGATGTAACAGCTCCATCTTCTTTTCTAAACCCTCCAGGACAGATATTTTTTGTCTTTTTTCCTCCTTTCCCTTCCCCTTATTCTTCGCAATCTTGTACTCGGCGCAACCCGTTAGCGCGTTCACAGCCGCCTCGTGGATGATGGAAATTCTAGCCGCGTCGTTGAACACGAACTCCTTGCTGTTGAAAGAATTCAACGTCGTCGAGATCGATTCGTAGTTATGGTGCAGCTTGAGATCCCGATTGTCGCTGAACTGGTCGACCAAATTGGGGGTGGCAAAGTCAACGTCTGCGCCGAGCGGAGCGAAGCGAAGCGCATTTTTAATGAAGCAAGAGCAAAACGAGCGAAGCGAGTCAAAATAATTGAGTGGAATTATGTTTAGTTTAGTAGTGGATGTAACCGTCTGTAGCATTTCGTTTCGCGGGATTCATCGCGAGTAATCTCGTCTTCATCAAGGCTCGCTCGCTTCGCTCGCTCACCTTCGTGTTTCCACTTTTCCCCAATCGTGGTCATCATTTGCGCCCTTTCGTCGTCCTCTGGCTTGCCCGAAAACCCGTGCAGCTCTCCCAACGTGTCGGTCTGAAAGCAAGCAAGCGTGCACGTGTAGGATTTGCTGAGAAGCCGAGCGAAATTTTAGGTTAGGGTGGCAAAATTTGGGTGGTTGGTTTTTGTTTTGTTTTTGTTGTCCGCACACTCACTCACTCACTCACCTGGAGAAAAGCTGAAGAGATTTCGCCATTTTGTTCTTCTGGAAATCTAGCATTTCGACGACTTGGCTGTAGTTCCCGTACATGTACGCCTTGCCCAGGTGATCGCTCAAGCTACGCTGGCTGTGCAGGTGCATCCCCTGAATGTCCTGGCTCTGTTTCAAAGCCTCGCAGAACAAGCCACTTTTCAGCAATCCGTCCAGCAACACATAGCTCAACGAGTCCAGCTGGATGTTCTTCACTCCCAAGCCGTTGAACAGCCCGCACCCCCTCTCGAAAGCTGTCAAGGCGCCGTAGACCTGGAGTCCGATCAGCTTGAAGTGGTAGTTGTAGGGAGAGAGTTTTATGGCGGTTTCCAAAACACCCGCAAGGCAGATCAGCTGCGCCGAGCGAAGCGAGGCGCATATTAAACAAGGGTTGAGAACAGTGAGCGAGCAAGCAAGAATAGTTGAGTAGGTTAGTTCAGTAGTGGATGAAGCCATGACTAGTAATTTCGCAAGGAGTTTGGTACTTTTCTGTCACAAGGCTCGCTCGCTTCTCTCGCTCACCTTTGCTGGTGTGTCCGCCTCGTTGAAAAGTCGTTCGGCGGCAACTTGGATCAACTCGTCGCCGGGCTGCGTGTCCTGCTCCCCCGGGATCAGCTCCTTCAACGAGCTGGACCAGGTTTTCAAAAGCTCGTTGACATTGTTGTGGGAGTGTTCGCCAAAGTAGGCAAGCAGTTGGGAGGAGATGATGTACTTTCGAAGGTCGAGAGGGTCTTTGGATTTGAGATTGAGGAGGTGGGCAACGAGCTGCCCGGTTAGGTGAGAGGTGAGGTGAGTGGATAAGTATTTTGTTGGTAAAAAAGGGGAAAAAAAGGCGAATCACTGAATCGGCCGTAACTCCAACGTATGGAGATTTTAGACGCTCAAAATTGGACGCGGTGGCTAGTTTGACCAGACGCATCTTTTTGAGAGAGGCGATTGTTCAGGGACGGTCCAGATCAAGGGCATCTGCACGCCAATGTGAAAACTAAAAGCAAAAAAAAGGGCAAATCCCCGATTTGGCCGCTCGCTCGCTCACCTGTTGCTTATCGGCTTGGTCGAGATAGGGGTGTAGGTCACTGAAGCAGCACTGCTTTTTGTAGAAGGTGTCGATGTAGTTTTTAATTAGGGTTGAGGTGAGGGTAGGGTTGGGGGGGGAGGCAAGGGAGGCCATTTTAATCAGAAGGAGGCGTGGTGATCTGAGGTGAATGGTGCTCTCGTCTTCTTTTTCTTTCGCCACCATATCGTTGCAAACCTTTGTGCAGGCAGATACGGCTTCGGAAGTGGAGGGGGCGTAGGCCGCAGAGGAAGCGGCCCACATGTTCTCGTAGTATATCCACTGCTCGGGGGACTGGGAGATTAGCTCCGAGTACAAAGCAGCTGAAGAGGCGAAGTCGCCAAATTTTGACATGTAAGATGCTGCGCCGAGCGAAGCGAGGCGCATTTTTAATGAAAGACGAGCGCAACGAATGAAGCGAGCCAAACAAATTTGAGTGGAATAGTGTTAGTGCAGTAGTGGATGGATGTAACCGTTTGTCGCCATTTTGTGCACTTCATCGCGAGAATGCTTATCGTCCAAAAGGCTCGCACGCTCCGCTCGCTCACCTATTAGCTCGTCCCGCTCGGTGGGTCGCATTTGAACGAGGGAACCGTTGGCGGCGAGGATTGAGGTCTCGTCGTGAATTTTAGTGATTGATTTGTCGGACGTTGTGACTTTGGTTTGGAGGAGGGTGATGGCTTCGGAGAACTTCGACTGGGTTATTAGGGCGGACAGGTAGAGCCTCCAATCCTGAACGCTTGGGTAAGGCTTAATTTCGTCCTTAGCGGTTAGGTCCAGCTCCGTTGCCTTGTGAGCGAGCTTCTCGGAAATCTGGACGAGCATCGATATTTGGGGAGAATTTATGTTCAAGGTTTGGCCATGCTTCACCAAATTTGACGAAATGGCCCAATACAAATATTTAGTATGGCCAAACTGTTTGAACATGGTCATGGCGGACTTGTTCATTGAGGCGAAATCATTCATCTTCAAATAGGTGAAGAACTCCTTGTCCATAAACTCTTGGAGGAGCTGGAGGTGCTGGGGGGTGGCTACCGCAATGTTGGATTTGACGGTATTTGTTACTGCCGCGCAGAGCTCTAAAACGCCCTTGTGGTGCTGCATGTAGTTATAGGTCAGCTCCATCACGTTGCAAAAGTCAGGAGAAAGAATTTCCTGGGGACTTATCGCTGTGCTTGAGTTGAAATTCAGGAGGGAGTCGTTGATCTCTATAGCCTCCTCTCTCTTCGATAGCTTTGCAAGGCAGTGGGCCTTGAGGGCTAGCACAAGTGGGGCTAAATGATGGCCCTTTTTGTTACAAAGTTTGAGACCTTCTTTGTAATGGTACTCAGAGATGAGTTCGTAAATTTTGTCAGTGTGTTGGGATTGTGCTCGCGACATCATCATTATCTACTGGACTGATGCGTTTATGGAAATTTAGGCCAATTTTGGAGTGGACAAAGCAGAGAAAATCCAAGATCAATTTCAACGTTTGGGAGGGAGGTCACAACCTATTTATAAGCATCATCGCTGATATTCTGTCATTTTGGTTTCTCTTCCTGCTCCAACGTTGATCGAAACCGACAATGCTGCTGGCCTCGAACTCGCCTCAAAAATGTCTCTCAGTTGTTGATGCCAAACAACCAGCCCCTCCTTCACCCCCCTCGTCGTCGTCCTCCTCCTCCTCGGCAACACTGCATCAAGAAGATCACCACCACCGAAAGCTCCAACAACAAATAGTTGAGCTTAAGGAGCAGATGACAACCAACAACCAGCTTCACGAGCAAAAATTGCGACAAAACGAAGAACCCTCCGTCCTTGAGGCTCAGCTAGTCGAGTGCAAGCTTGCTCTCGCCCAAGCCCGCGGTGCACGTGAGCAAATTGTGCTGCGATATCGTTTGCTAGAAAAGGAATTCGTTCAATTGAAACTTCTTCTAGCGAGAACAAAGCAATCAGAGGACGATTCTTTATACTTGGTAGAGCAAATTCAGCGTCAGACGAGTAGTAGCAGTAGTAATTCTTCGCCGATAGAACCGCTGGAGATAAATGGAGATGGGGGTGTGAAGAGCAGTAAACGTAGTGATAGAAGTAGTGGTAGAAGTAGCACGCCACGCAAAAAGAGTTTCTCTGGAAGTGGAGTGTTTAAAAAGTTCTTTTTCAAACAGAAAAATAAAAAATGACCCTTCAAACTTCTAATATCACACTACTTCGTTGCTTTCTTCAATTTCAATAAAGCGACACTGAATTCGGGCAATCTAAAGCAAGGTGGCCTTCCTCTCGGCATCGGTGGCAATGGTCATGGTCGCAACGACAAGGACCATGTGGACCGTTGTTATTGTTGTCGCGAAACTTTCGACAGCCTTCCGCGGGGTCGTAATTCTCGTATCGGCAAATCAGGTGATTATCGCCGTCCTTGAATATCATTCGTGGGGGCTGCCGCCGAGCGAAGCGAGTTTGTACGCACAATTTAGTGAAACGAATACAATTGAGTTGAATATAACTGAGTGTAATAGTGCAGCCATTTCGCGAGATCCATCGCGAGGTTGCTCGCTTCGCTCACTCACTTGCTTCAAGGGGTGAGCCTTGTGCTTTCCTTTCTTGACAGGTTGCTTCAGATCTCCAAGCTTGAGAACATTTGTTTCCTGTGGTGTAATCTGTACAAGGCTCTGGCTTTTAACCACAACATAAGTCGGGTCCAGATCAGTTTCTACGAATTTGAGTAGCTTCTGCAGGGCCCCGGATTCTCTATTCCCTCCTATGTCAACGAAAATTACGATTCTCGGATTCTCGCCAACAGGATCTGCAGCGACAAAATTTGCTATCATGCCACAAAGCTTCTCTTTCACGATCGACGGTGAGCCCAGGCAGTCGATGTGCTCAAACTGAATATGAGGGTATCTCGACCGTGCCTCCTTTATGCACTCTGAGCTCGTCTCTAACCCAAGAACGAATTTGGTTCGTCTTGACAATATTTCTGTGGCCACCCCATAGCTTGATCCAATCTCCAGGACCACGAACCGGGAAGTAATCTTTCGTGCGATAGCCCTGAAGCCCATCGTGCTATAAACTAAGAACCCGATTGGCTTGCTGGGAATTGGGAGATTGAAATCGCAGGTTTTAAGGTCTTTTGAAATGTTTCTGTATTCCATAAGTATAGAGTGTTTGAAGGGGTAGGAATTTTGAAATATATTTATGAAGAAGTTCTGAACTGAATAAGCTGAAGCGGAGGTGGTGGATGAATGAACTTGGCCCAAAATTTTGCTTTTCTTTTTTTTTGTTCCAGTCACATTTTTTCATTTGGTGCGGTTGATCCCTATCTGAGTAACACACCACTATGAAGCTCGTGAGGTAAATACATAAATTACACATTGAGAACAACCTCTCGAAACTCACATAAATTTTATCCCCTCAACCCCCCCCAACACAACACAAACTCACACACATACACTCACAGATTTCTGCAACGACTCAACACCGAAACAGTAACAATAGAACTAAAAAATGGTACGGTTGTGCATGGCTCAATTGTGGGAGTGGATATGTCGATGAACACACACCTGAAGAAAGTCAAAGTAACAGTGAAGGGGAAGAACCCTGTCTCCTACGATAGTCTCAGCATCCGCGGCAACAATATCCGCCTCTACATCCTTCCGGACGGTCTCAATCTGGACAACATGCTAGTAGAAGACAAGCTATCAAAGGTCCAGCCTACCCCCTTTGGAACCCAGGCGACCGGTGGGGCAGCTGCTGGGCGTGGTCGTGGCCGTGGACGCGGGCGTGGGGGGGGCGGAGGGCGAGGACGGTAAATGTTCCTCGTCAAGCTAATTTTTATTTAAATAACATGTTTTTATGAAAGCTAAATTTACAAAAGAAACTTCAAAATTTCAATTCTCTTCAACACTCTATTTTGGCCTCGCTAGGGCCTTTGGAATTCCTGTCTGTTCGTACACCCACGAGGAGGTTGTCACGCTGCAATACCATCCTCCCGATGTGCTCATGGGGAGCAGGAAGTAAAGCACCCCGGTCGACGTGTGGAACTCCTCTCTCTCTTCGTATTTACGTAATCTTCTTCTTTTTCGCAAAAACCACCATATGATATGGTTTCAGGAGATCACTCGTTACTATTTCATACCCAACACTACCGAACATGTCAGCCAACGTTTCAAAGGTGAAAACGCTCCAGTGATATTTGTCGGTCCAAAAGGGGTTGGAGTGGTTTCTCATTTCGCGGAATGATTTTTCTGCTTCTTCTGAATCGCGTCCCATCATTGTATAATCGGTGGCTCCGGCCATGATTTCGTATTTGGATTCTATCACTTCGTTCAATTTTTCTTTGTTCCTTCCCATTTCACAATGGTCTGCCAATATTTGCTCAAATGTCGACGGTTCTCGAAAGCGATCAAATGTGTTTTCCTTCCAGGGCACGATGACGAGCATGTGGCCGTCAGGCGAAAGAACACGATCCCACTCAGTCAGTGCTGAGAGCGGGTCCACAAAGTGCTCCAAATTGTGCGATGATATTACCAGATCATAAGAGTTGGATTCAATTGTGCTGAGGTCCGCTCCACAAGGAAGAAGGTAGTCCCAAATAGGACGCCGTCGATGGTATATGGAGTGGTTGTTGCTGTACTTGACGCGGAAGAGGGCAACACTCCTCCACGTTTCTCGTAACCATCTGAAGAGTCTTGGATGACATTGTCAAGTTTATTCTCCAAAGAACCGTACATGTTCATCCATTGAGTCGGCCCCCCAATTTCCAGCGCTCGTGAACCTGGGGTGTAAGATATTGAATCAGTTATCGACCCTATTGCATCTTCCATGAAACGTGTCAAGTGGAAGGAATTTGGTTCTGTTGGAAATTGATTTGGCCTTGTCCAAGTTGTGCACTTCTTGATCTTGTCATCTAGAACAGCCCCACATAGCTTGAAAGTTGATGTCAATTCTCCAGTTGTCCAGCTTATAATGGGAGTTCCGCAATTGAGCTTGGCTTTTGTTGAGAGTACGCAAAGTGCTACAAGCAGCAGGTAACAGATCATGGTGTTTCTTTTGCAACGTAACAACTTTTTTTTAAATTTTCCAAATTTTCAACAATTTTTTTTTTTTTTGCGAGGTTCACAACTTATCACTTCCTGACTATGAGAAGAGCCAGCAGCAAGGTGGTGACAGAGGAATCCATAGAAAATTCCGACAGGCGAAACTCTAAAGTGCTACGCAGGCGAAGTGTTGCCAATGGAGAAACCACTGACCGTGTTGCGAAACTTGTCTTCGACCCCCCCCCCCCCCTCACATCCACCCCCTCTGGTCTGACTAGCAGCAAGAATGACCTTGCCAAGGAGCTAGCTGAAGACCTAATAGAAAACATCCAAGCTTCGGACAACATTGACGTGAAAGTACTGGCGTGGCTTGATGTCAACGAGTTCATAGAAAAAGTCACGGCAGATAAAGAGCTGCTCAAGGTATTCATGATTCAACTTTGCAGGTTGCTGGCAAAACCGCTCAAGCTTGCTAGAAGCGGGCTTGCCGGGAGGCTTTTGATCTCCCTCGCTTGCACGTACAGTGACATGATCTCAGATGTGCTGATGCTGAATTTCTACAAGGACACTGGAGATCACAAATCATTTGATGCATCGCTGAAGATTCTGATCGGGGCGATGAGCGCTCACGTGATCAACTCGCTTAGCCAGAACAAGCACTGTAGTTTGAAGATCAGGGCGGTGAGGGTTCTTCAGACTCTGTTCCTCCTTAACCCGGTGGTTTACACGTACGGGAAGTGGAGCGGGAAGGCGACGGAGGAAGGGGCTGTTATGACTTCGAATCAACTACTCATGTTCACGAAGCTCATCGAGATGATATTCGAAGCGTTGCCGCAACTTATCCTCCAAGTCGGAGCTTTGATGCGCGCCGACAGCATCTCGCTTCTCCCAGCCGCCTCCATTTGCCTCAGTGTTGCGACTGCGGGGTTTTTGATAGCTGATCTGAGCGTGGGGATCGAGCGTAGCTCTATGACGGACCAAATGAGGGGTCCTCACACGGCAAAATGGTGCGGAATTTTGCCGCTGAATTTCGAGTGGGTTTTCTTCCTCGGCCACATGATGCTGGTCTCGGGGTACTTCGCTGCCCACGTGCTCGCACTGACGGTAGGGGGGCTGGTCTTGCCGGGCTACGCGATCCCGGCGTACATGGTGGGTGAGTGGGGGCTGTTTCTGTTTTGGGGGTGGAAGTACGGGAGGGCGAGGTGGGCGTTGGGAACTTCAAACAGGTTGGGAATCTTCGACGTTTTGAGGCCGGAGTGGCTCGTCATGAGCTTTGTGCCGGTCATGATGTGTGGTGCATCTTTTATGCTTGGAGGAAGGACGTTCGCAGGCTGGATGGCGTACAAACTGATGCTCACGACAACATTCGTGGTCCAGGTTTGCACCTCGGGGGAATGGTTGGTCGAGTCGATCAAGCTTTCGTCCGGTAGCATCATGACGCTACAGTTAGTAGCTGCGAGGTGCGCTGTGGTGGGGTTTCTGCTGATGGTGAGGTTCGCGAGTGATTCGCACAGGCACCTCTTGTTCAAGACGATAATGACACCGAAGGAGTTTTACCAACGACATTTCACAAATGACGACTACCCCCTGGACTACACTTACAATACGAGGGATGAGGCGAGGATGGATCATTTCGCAGCGCATCACCCCTACTTCTTCACCGAATCGAAGGCGAAGGTGCAAGAATGGCTTCTCGGGTTGAGGTCGAGTGACGACCTGTTCTCCTCCGGCGCCGTCGTGCCAAACGGCGTTGACAAATTCAAAGGCCAGCAATGGTTCACAGTGTTCACCTGGGTCAAATCCCACTTCTCCTACTACAAGGACGACAGCGCGAATAGACTGATCACAACCCACCTAGACAACCTGCTGGGGGAGATCGAAAGCCGGCCTGTAACTTCCCCCTCCCCCAACAGCTCCCCCCAGCCACCCCCACCAAAAGAGCTCTCAGAAGTTGAGCTGCTGCGAGCACAAAACGCAGCGTTACAGGAGGAGCTAAGAATTATGAAAGAGAAATTAAAATGATCAAAATCGCTCAATCTACCGTAAAACACTATTCACCTTTCTCCATCGTTCTCCGCTCTGCCGATATCAACTCGTTCGCCATACCCGCAAACTCCCTAAATTTCCCCTCGTCCGCCTTCACCCCCTTGTCGCCCCTCTTGTACAGAACCGCTAAGTTGTAGCAGCTTTTCCCGTCGTTTCCTCGGCATGCGACCTCCATAAATTTCGCTGCCTGCGCCGGCTGCCTCTCCCCCCCCAGCAGCTTCTCCAACGCCTCCGTGTTTGGAGTTAGCAGCATTTCCCCCAGTAAGCTACAGCTCGGAGAGTAGTTTTCCTGAGTGCAGTTTCGCTTCAGCAGGCTAAGGGCTCTGGGAAGGTCTTGCGGAATTGAAAAATGGTGGAAGTCCGCGTCGCTCATTCCGAGTCTGCGGTCTATAGGTGCTGTTGGTGTTGTTATTTCTACCGATTTAAATGCCCTCTTCTCCCTCTCCCTCTCCCTCTCCCTCTCCCTCTCCCTCCCCCCCTTTCCCTTCCCATTCATCAGCATTATCGCCAGCTCGTGACAAGAGGGGAAATGCTTGCCCTCCGTCCCGTCACAGGCACGCGAAAACAACTTCTCCACGTAGCTATCGTTGAAGACGTAATCCGGTTTTCGGTTTAGCTCCTCGCCAATGCAGTTCTCCCTGTGCCGCCGAGTGAGTGGGGGTTAGTGTTTTGTGGTGGCTCGTATGCTCGTCTTCCTCAAGGCTCGGCACGGGGCAATGCTCGCTCACCTCCCTCCTAGAAAAATCTTGCCCAAGTTGAAACAAGAGGACGCGTAAGCATAGGGGTGTTGCTTGTCTTTAGGTATGGCAACGGTTCCTTGCAACATCTGCTTCTCGCCGAGGTTGGCGCGAGCCTTTGCGGGGGAAATGTAGCAAGCATTCTCATACAATTTGGAAGCAAACACAAAGTCCTGCATCACGACGGAGCTAAATTGGCCGAGTTGATGGCAAGAAACTGGGGGACCAAGTCCATTGTTGCAGGATATTGTGAATTCTTGAACTTTAGCGTCGATCTCCGGGTCTAAAGCTTGAGGAACAGGGAGTGACCCTCGATTTGATGGTTGGAGAGACATTAGGGGGATTAATGAGTCGACCTTAAGAAATTTTAAACGTCAGTGATTGGAGTTGGTTTGGGGCTGGAGCTGGGCGAAGGGGGGGGGGTGAGTGAAGCACCTATGTGCAATCGAGGTTTTACAAATTAGTCACCCTCGCACCTGTCACTCATGATGTGTCAATTTCATTGTCGTTTCACACACAACACAATAGATGAACGCTTTACAAAACCTCGGCGATCCAGCTGGTCATTCGTCTGCAGAGTATTGGGACAAGTTTTTCACAACAGTTACCAATTCCACCGTCTTTGAATGGTATTGTGACTTGGTGGACTTCATCTCTGTTTTCCACTCAATCACCGCCCCTCTACATTTACCTATTTCCTCTCTCTTCCTCCTTCATGGAGGGACCGGCAACTCCGATCTCATTTTCGAACTTTTCACCCAACACAACGTCTCCAAATCAATTGCTATTGACATCTCTTCTGTAGCCATCGAAGAAATGAAGCAAAAAAGTTCCCAATTCAGCTCCGAAAACCCGAAATTCCTTGGCGAGTTTCTGCAAGCTGATGTTCTCCAGCCACTACTAAACATTCATCAAACAAACTCGCTTTTTGACGGCTATGTTGACAAGGGCTTATTTGATGCGATGATGAGCAAATTCGACGAAGAATGCAAGGAGAAAACCTCCGCATTGTTCACTTCTGCCGCGAGCGTGTTGAAGCCCACCACCGGCTTCTACCTTGCGATCAGCCTCGCGGAAGAGCACGTAGTGAGACTGTTGGTAGATTATCTGCAGAACGACAGTGGGGAGAGTTGGAAGAAATTGGACGTTTTTGAGCTTGATCCGTTTTTCACCTCCGGGAAGAAGGGCAAGTTGCGACCGTTTTGCTTTGTAGTGCACAGAGGTGTGGGAGGGGAGGAGGCGGTCACATTCAATTTCAATAACTTTATAAACGGACAGTACGCCACGACGAAAGGTGAATTTTCGTTCGAATCCGTAAATAACGCTGTCAACGATTCTAGAGACTCCTACGCGGAGGCAGGTTATAACAACAGCAATAACAACAGCAATAATAACAACATTAACAACAACAAGGACACCAACAACAGCACCAACACCCCGGACGCGTCAATGTGCTGCGCCACTCTACACATAAAACCGTTCGAGCCAGGCTTTAATTGGGAACAATTCGCCACGAAATTGAAATCGGAATACTTCACCGAGGAGGACGGGTTGACCTCCAACTACGAGTTCAAGGACTACGAGATTGTTCCGGTGGGGTACGGAGTATGTAAACTCGTTATCACGATTGTGACGTCGTTCGAGGATTTAGATTTGGTGGTTGAGTTGATTGGTGATAAGGAGGATGACGACATCAGCAGTGTTGATGTTGAGGATGTGAGGCAGCTGGTGTCGGACTTAAAGTTTAAAACCTAGATGATAATTTACTATACTTCTTATTCTACACGTCATAAACCCGCAACGCATTTTGGTGAACTATCATTTGTTGTTGTGTCGGAGTTAATTTAGCTTGGTTGCAAAGTTTTAGAATTGTTTCCTTCTCTCCGTCTAATCCACCATGCTCCTCGTTCACAAAGGGGAAGTCCGACCCCCAGAAGAGACGATAGAACCCAAAAGAATCCAAAAGTGGTTTGAACCGTTTCTCGTATAGCTCGTTGATACCACCACCTTTGGAAATCCGGAAGGTGGCTGATACTTTGACGTAGAGCTGCGGGTATTTCTCGAGGAGGAGAAGTTTCTGGAACGCTTCATCATCGTCGGGTGCAGTTGTACAAAAGCCAAAGTGGTCAATCGCAACCGTCGTCGCTGGAAAACTTTCCAACAAATTCACAATATCACCAATCTGCTCAACCAACCCGTTGAAGCACATGATGCCCACAACGACGTTGTTCTCGCCACACCACTCGTACACCTTTCTCGCCTCGCTAGATGTCGCCATGGTGGTATCCTTGCCATCAAACAAGTACGGATTGAACCTAACACCAACAAATTTCTCCTCGGTGACGAGCCGTTTGATGTCTTCGAACGAACCAGGGTGTGCCGGATCGTAAAGAGCTATTCCTTTGAAGAGGGTTGGCGACTCTCTGATTGCCTTGCTGATGAACGAGTGGTCCGCTCTGTGGATGATTGACTGAATAACCAAGGCCTTGTTGATGTTGTTGCGAACTGCCAGCTTTTTGTAATCCTCAGGTGTGCCGCCCTCCCCACTTCCGAGGTGGAGATGACTGTCGACTGCGCACAGCGTATTATTGTTATCGGCTGAGCCACCATTTTTTAGTGAGCAGACGACCCAGTTCGTGACGACGCCGGCATCCTCTTTTCTCCACGCCGTGGCCGTGGTGGGGTCCAATCCGAAAGCCTCGGGGTCGTCTTCTACCCGGTCCATTCTTAACCCACGCATTCGCGCAAATTTCGATAGGCTACTCAAAACTGATACTTCGCGATCGCCCAGCGATCTTCCACTTGGCGTTGCTCGCGTCAGAGTGAATCCGACTGCGACCTGGGGGTTCATTTTGTTGGTGAAGACGGGAGCGATCATGGAAATCAGCTGATTTTCATCGCCGCCACAGCCGTCAAAGTAGAAAGACGAGAAAGGTGTGTGTGAAGTCAGGGCGGGAAGAACCTCCTCAGCTCGACCAAGGATAACGTTTTCATCAGGAAGCAAGACACTTAATTGATTGATAGTGTCCGGGAAGATGTTTGCAGTGAAGAGAGATTTGGCTGGGAAGCCCTTGGCCAGCAAGGACGTGGTTGTAGAGGCAGAAGGACCATCAAGGAAGAAGGCGCTGGTGGACCCACAGTTCTTGAAGAGGGTTGCAAACACCTCGTTGTGGAACGCCTTGAATGCCAGGTGAGATTTTTCGAAGCAAGAGTCATCGTAAGTATCGCCTTTTTCCATCAGGCCGATAAATTGCTTGGTTTGGGGACTTGTTGTTGGTGGTTTGGAGATGAAAGCTTGGATCTTGTTATAACGAGCTTGGTTCTTGATTTGCCTTAGCTTGAGGGCAGTTGCTCGGTTCACAGAGCAGCAAAGCGAGACGAATAATGTTTTCGCTAGTAGCATACCATTGGCTTGTTTCGTCTTGTTTCGTTGGTGTGTATTGTGTAATATTAACAAACAAGGTTTCAAACTTTTGACAAACAAGCCAACAAGGTGACAAATGTAATAGTCGGATCAACTTCCTTCCCCTTCTTCTCCTTCACACCCATTCACATGCACTACTCGTTCTGGATCCTCCTCGAAACCGGATTCCTGATCAATGTGGTTGGGTGTCTCCGAACGAAACTCCAGCCTACTAGCAGCAGCAACTGCAACAGCAACACCCAACCCCCCCCCCCCTCCTCTTCTAAACCAACAAAACACGGTCACTCTTTCCGAGCTACCTTCTTTTCCCTCCTCCTCCTGGCGAATGTTTCCCGCTTCTTGTCAATAATCATCGAGCTATTCTACTTCCAAGCTCACCAAGACGTTTTTTCTTCGCCGTTCTCGTTCACGGTGATCCGCACCATCCCGGCACTTCTCTTTGCGAGCAACTACTCGTTGCTGGTGCTGTTCATATCAACCTTGGTATCGAACACTTTTCGGAACAACTCCTCACAGCCCAACGACCCGGACACCCTCTCGCTCACTCACAAGCTCTCGAACTTCACAATGTATGCGGTCTACGCAATTTTGACAGCTCTTGTGGTGGCGAACGTGATTACAGCGCAGCAGTTCCAAGTTGCGGTCTACGCCTTGATAGCCTTGGCGTACGCGTTGCTGGCAGTTGCGCTGTGCTTCTACTCCCCGTCTCTGCTGAAGGTTTTGGAAGAAAGTCCCATCAAGGATTTCTTGATGTTTCGTGTGCTGCTGACAATATGCCTGTGTGTGATGATATTCACGTTTCGGAGCTTTCTGTTCTGCCTAGGATCAACCAGGGGGTTTGGGCTGTTGCCTAACTCAGACTCAGTCCTTGGGGTAAGCAAGGAAGGCGACGCTTTGACATACTTGTTTTTGGAACTTGTTCCGAGCAGCACGTTGATCATTATGCTGTTGCGGCGAGAAAGATTTAAAAAGTATGCTGGGGTGGGCGTTGGCGTTGGCGATGGCGATGGCGATGAGGGTGTGATTGACGGAAGCGAAGAAAAGCTGATGAAGAATAGATTTGTTCCTGTTAATGAAAAGTTTGATGAGGGGGGAGGAGGGGGCGGAGAGGCAGGCTACGGTGCAATTTGATTTGAATTAAATTGAATTGAAACAAGCAAACATTTGGTAAAAAGTCCATTTTTCCAATCCCCCTATCGCCCCTGCCTCTAATTTAAACATGTGACTTTAGCTTAATTATACAATTTGCTCGTGTTTGTTCCCAACGTCAGTTCTGCCTTACTGCTCCCTATATAGGCCTCTAATGGTTCTCGTTCACCAGCCAGAACTGGTCAATGACCGCAGCATTGCCAAACATTTTATCATTCTTATCCTCGCCTTGGAACTGCTGCCAGTGAAGGTGCGTGTCGTTGTACACGGTCATCTCACTGTAGCCGAACCCGTCCGTCCTGAAGGCAGTCCTCTCCGGCTGCGCAAGTGTAAATACTTCGTGTCCCTCTGGCCCTCCAGCGTCACCGGTGATGATGTGGATAGTTTCCTTGGGGTTGGTTGTGGTCTTAGTTGTCTCGTTTTTGTAAACATCGAACATCCTCTCGTAGTTGTGCTCGTGGCCGGCAATGTACAAGTCCACGTTGTGCTTGTGCAGGAGCTCCTCCAGGCCGAATTTGCCATCAACGCCTTCACGTGTAAGGGCGGCATCGTCACCACAGTCATCGTCACAGCTGCAGTAGCAAGGTCTGTGTCCATGAACTACCACCCAAGGAGTTTTGGCTCTATCAACGAGCTTCAAGTCAGCATCGATGAAGTCGTACTGGTTTTTGAGAAGATCCGTGTCCGCGTAGTTGAAGTAAATCTCGGTCGAGATGGCGACGAAATGAACGTTGGCATAGTCGTGAGAGTAGAACCAATTGTTAAAGCCGTCACCGTCGGAGGAAGAGACTGTGGGGTAGTCGCGAGGGGCAAAGGAGTCGCCAATCAAGCGGAAACGCTCAGTGTAGTGGGAGAACCCGTAGGCAACTTCGTGGTTCCCCACGTCAACCATGTACGGAATTTTCGTTGCAATGTGCTGGATGTCATTCATGAAATGGTCACCAAGGTGGCCGTTGTCGTTGTCCATATTGTAGGCGAAATCTCCAACATGGAGAATCATGTCGAAGCTTTTACCGTTATCGATCACGTCAGTGACCTCGCTGAGGATGGCGGACGCATTGGCTATCCCCATGTCTCCCCAAATGCCGAAACGGACAGGGAACTTGATGGTCTCCTGGGTCGGCGCGGCCGAGAAGGAGAACACATCGGACCATCCATCCGCCTTGTTCCCAACTTTGTAGAAATATTCTTCAGAGGGGGAAAGGGATGTCATCCTTGCAACGTGATGAGTGTTGAGGTGTTTCTCACTTCCTCCATCAGTAAAGGGGTACACTGCAGTGTCTGCCGTCCACTCCAGCTTGTCAGCATTAGGGCCATACTTCACTTTGGTGAGTGAAGTTGTCTCCTGAGACCATTGCACTGCCATGGAAGTTGGTGAAGGACCCAGTGCAATGTGGATTTGTTCTGGCTTGGAGCCCGCCACTACAGCCGCTGTGAACATAACAAACTTCATGGTTGTTGGTATCTGGTTATTATCTATACATGGAACAGCAATCGAATAAACCGGGGCTTATCTTTTGCAGAGCTTCGATCTTAATTTTGAGTGAAAAATGCCAAAAATCAAAGAAAAAAAAAAACTTTTTTTTATTTTTTCCAAAACTCACACAAAGGTTTCTCTCTACGAATCAGGTATCGTTGTTTCCCAATTCAACCCACAATATACATATACTCCTCCCCAATTTATGGACGCGTTGAGGCTTATTAAATTGTTCGCCAACTTATTAACTCACTTCCCTGCTTTCCTACAGCTCATTTCCTTAACCCATCTTTATTAACCTACAACAAACTAGATGTACGGTGGTGGAGGAGCTGGTGCCCCCCCCGCCCGGGGAGGCAACCGCAACTCGGAGTATGGTTTAGAGAAAGGTCGCAAGATGACTCCTCGAGGAGAAATGGCTATGTCCAAGGCTGGTCCAGCTGTGTCGCTCATGCCTGCACACATCAAAATGACCTTTCTTCCCCCTCCCCCCCTGAAGCACCTTGCCAACCCCAAAACGAAGAAAACTCACATCACAAAGTCTTACACTGGCATTGCGGCCTTCACCAAGTTGTTTGAGAAGGCAGAGGACAAGCCGCCCAAAGTAGTCCAAGAGAACCAACCGGAGCGGCGCAAGCGGCTAAAGTCCGAGCAGAAGGCCTCCACATCAATGTTCCTGAAAATTGAAAAGGAAGCCTACCAGCGTGTTTTCGACCCCAAAAAGTCCAAGGACAACACCCCTCGGGATGAAACAATCAACATGCTCACCTCCGAAATCCCCTCCAACATGAACATGAACATTGACGTGGGCGCCCTCTTCAACAGTGCCGTGGATAAATTCCAGCTGCAGAAGAGGAAGGTGGCCATGAATCCGTACAACACCCTCTTCGTTGGCCGCCTCCACTACTCCATCACCGACACTAAGTTGTTGAGAGAGTTTGACAGCTTCGGGAAGGTCAATGACATCATCTTGGTATCGGACCCATACAAGAAGGCTGAGTCTGAGTCTGAGTCTGACCCAGCCCAGATTCAAGCTGCCACCAATGGAAATGGAAAGGGAAAGGGAAAGGGGCGGGGGAAGAAGCGGGGCCGGGATGATGCACAGCAGTCGCAGAATGAGAATGACTCCCAGCTCCAGATCAACAACAACAACAACAACACCAGCAACTCCAGAGGCTACGCCTTCATCGAGTACACCTCCGAAGCCGACATGCGCAACGCCTTCAACCGGTCCGACGGTCGCCGCCTCGAGGGCAAGCCCATCGTTGTGGACGTCCAGCGCGCCGGCACCGTTCCGGACTGGACACCGAGGAAGCTTGGCGGGGGGATCGGCTGCACCAGGATCGGCCCGAAGCAGATGAACATCCATATGCCCGGAAGGCTGGACGGGAGGTTTGTGCAGAGCAGGGGGTTCACCATGAATGGTATGACTGTTGACGGTGGGGATGTTATGGTTTTGCATGAGCAGAATCTGAAAGCTATGAATGGGGGCGGGGGCG
>BRYC01001483.1:67649-95471 GCA_030267985.1 Parmales sp. scaly parma
CCCCCTTGCACAAAAAGATGCCTTTTTTTTCCTTTTTTCAACAAAATCCAGGGCTACATCCACCACTGAACTAACCTGCTCGCATCTTCTTCGCTCGGCGCAGCGCGGTTTGGAGAAGTTTGGTGGCAAGCTGCAACTGAATGCTCACGTCAACAAAATTATTGTCGACGAGGAGACCGGTAGGGCGACTGGAGTTGAGCTAAAAAACGGCAACATCATCAAGGCGAGAAAGGCAGTCGTGTCCAACGCGACTCCCTTCGACACAGTCAAGATGCTCAAGCCCGACGAGCAAAAGCTCCCTGCCGGGGTTGAAACTTGGCGGAGTGAACTAGGCAAGCTCCCAAGGCACGGAGCAATAATGCATCTCTTTCTTGCCATCGATGCAACAGGTGAGTCTCACTCAGTCTCCGCTCGCCTTGATGAAGACGAGAATACTCGCGATGAATCCCGCGAAATGAAACTAAACTAACCCACTCAAATCTTTTGACTCGCTTCATTTCGTTTTGCTCTTGCTTCATTAAAAATGCGCACAATTTCGCTTCGTTTTGCTCGGCGCAGACCTCGACCTCTCCCATATTGAAGACCCGGCTCACCTGGTCGTTCAAGATTGGGGGCGATCGCTCCAAGATTCCCAAAACCTCTGCTCCTTCTTCATTCCGTCCCTCCTCGACAAGTCCGTTTGCCCTCCCGGTAAACACGTGATTCACGTGTACTCTTCCGGCGGAGAGCCCTACGAACCCTGGGAGAAGCTCGAGCCCAACTCACCCGAGTATGAGGCGTACAAAGAGAAGCGAGCCGAGGTGCTGTGGGAAGCGGTTGAACGGTGCATCCCGGACGTTCGCAAACGTTTGGAATTCAGCATCATTGGCAGCCCACTTGCGCACGAGGCGTTCTTGCGGAGGGACAGAGGGACGTACGGGATGGCTTGGGCGGCTGGCACCTCCGCGCCGCACGCAGGCTTGCTCGGGGGT
Source organism: Parmales sp. scaly parma (assembly GCA_030267985.1). Taxonomy (NCBI): domain Eukaryota; class Bolidophyceae; order Parmales; species Parmales sp. scaly parma. The sequence goes on from BRYC01001483.1 coordinate 68,621, forward strand.
GTGCTCCCGTTCCCTTTCCCCAATTTGAAAACCCCTGTGGACGGACTTCTGCGGTGCGGAGATTCTTGCTTCCCCGGCATCGGAACACCGTCTGCGGCGGCCTCGGGCATCATTGCAGCCAACACAATGGTCAAGGTGGATAAGCACATCGACATGTTGAAGGAGCTGGGGGGGCGGGACCCTCTCTACAAGTTTGTTGACCCCGGAATTTTGGGAGACATTTACAAGCCCATAGTCGGGTGGAGCACCCCTTCACCCGAACTAAATATCCCCAGCATGGCCGACGACGCCCAGCAGAGCTAATTCACATCAACAAAACACAACACAGACATTTGTTTATTCAAACCCTTTTTTTAGCTCTTTCTTTAGCTTTGGCACATTGCTATAATATTACTGTTGCAAATATTTTGTTACAACCACTCCAACACACTCACACAAACCTCACGCAATCCCCTCCTGGGTGCAAAGGACGCTACTCGTACTCCCAACCCAATCGTTATCGTCTATTCGCAAAGTTGCGAAGTAGTTCTCGCCCTGAATCCCTGCGCCCCCAACCACGTTCAGGCTCAATTGGACAAACTCCGCGTAGTGCTCGATGCAGAAATCGTTCATGATGTTAATGGTGAACGTTGTCTGGGTGCTACCAGCTGGGAAAGTTGCCTCCCCGCTCGTTTGCTGGTAGTCTCCGCACCCGTCCCTCAACGTGGCAGCCATTGCGTTGCACGCAATGAACTTTGCCTCGTCAATCCCAATCGCGGTCAGATCGCTCGTCGCGTATCCGACCGTGTACACCTTGTCGGCGTACGCTGCTTCCCTCTGCAGCGTGATTGTCACGCTGTCGCTGCCCTCTAACGCAACGTACTCGCTCTGTGTGAAGCTAACCCTCTGAAACTGGGTGTCTAGCACGTAGGCAGCGCCTGCATTCAGCCCCCCCCCGTCCACTCCCGGCGCCCCTATAACGCTGTCGTAGCCGCTTATTGCCACGCTGTGGCCGAACGAGTCCCTCGCAAAGACGTCCGGAGGAGCGAACTTCGCCACCTCCACGGTCCCCCAGTACGCGCTCGACACCAAATTGCTGCTACTGTCGAAAATCGCCTCGACCCTCGAGAACACGTACACGCTCCCCTCCTTTGCCCGGAAAGTTTCCGCCTCGTATTCCAATGTGGCGTTGTAATCGTGCGCCACCTGCGCAATCAATCTCACGTTACCCCCGTTCGGAGCCTGCGTGTTGGCCGCATTTCCGTAAATCTCATATTTCGGCTTGATGGGGAAATCAATCAAGGTGCTCGCATAGTGAGGGTAGATGCTCCGCTTCTCCTTGTATATGCCCATTCCCTTGCTTCCAACGCTCCCGATCAAGGCGCACCCCGTCCTATCGTCGACTCCAACGCTGTAGCCAAACAGTGCCCCGCTGCACATTGTGTGGGTTAGTTCAGTATAATAGTGGATGTAGCCAGTGAAAAGCCATTTCCGGGATTCATCGCGAGTATGATCGTCTTCCTCAACGCTTGCTCGTTTCGCTCGCTCACCTCCTCTTATCGCTCGCAACGAATTTCTGCTCCTCCTCCCAAACACAGCCTCCCATGTCCCCCTTGTTTGCACAGTAGTTCGCGCTCCCGCCGCCCTCCTTCAGCGTGAACGCGTACGCAGCCCCGCTCTTCGCCTGCTCGTGGACCCCTCCTCTCTTCTTCATTTCCCCGTTGTCGGCCAGAACCCCCCCTTCCACCTCCCACCCAAACGCGAAATGATCCACGTTGATGTGGTCCCAGGCGCCCGCCCCAGCGTCGACAATTCTCACTTGGGCCGATCTATACTTAAACACAGCTACGTTCCAAGTCACCTTGCGCATTCTCTCGTTGCAACTGCCCGTTTCTCTCATGCTCGGAACTCCGTCGATGAGCAGCTCAACGTATACCGTTAAGTGGTTGCACCCTGCACCGAGCGAAGAAGGTGCGAAGGTGTTAGTAGTGGCTCGCATATTTCTCGTCTGTACACTAGTTGTGTATTCTCGTCTTCACCAAGGCTCGCACGCTTCGCTCGCTCACCTCCACCGACCAAGAAGCTAATGTCGTCCCCAAGCACAACGAACGGGTCGCTTGTCAGGGTCCCTTCTGGACCGTCCCCTTGGCTAGCTCCCGCTCCATAAACCCCCCCCGGGTTTTTGTAATCGTTCTTGCCGTTCCCAGGCCGCTTATCGAACGTGCCCACGTAGTACCTCCCTTTCAGATGGCTGTTCTGCTTCGCCCCGTGGCTCAACTTGTCCCCAAAGCCCCCGTAGACGTTCCTAAAGTTGGAATTATCCCCAAACGTGGGTTGAAAGTCAAACGCCGTGCCGGTCTTCGTCCACCCCACCAAATCGCCAGTCTCGAAGTCCCACGTTGTCCTGCTCCTCCCGCTGCTGTGCATCGCTCCGACAACCACCTGCTGCTCGTCGATGTCCAAGCTGTAGCCGAACAGTTCGCCGCTCGCCTTGTCCACCGGCTGAAACGACCCGTGCTCGACCATGTCAGTCTGAGTCTGAACCCACTCCGTGGTGATCTGATTCTGCGGGTCGCTGCTGTAGGACGAGTCGATCGGAGTGCAAGCGTGGCAGTGCATCCGAGTCGCCGAGTCGAACGCGGCACTCGCGTCGTACCAAGAAGCCACAATCAGCGGCAAGCTATCGTCCACCTCGCTGATGAACGTCACTGTCCACTCCACACCCCACCCGGTCACCATGTTCATCTGTCTCCTGGTCACTTCCACCTCGCCGATGTTCGCGCTCGCCTCAATTGCGCTCTTCAGACTAGCGGCTGTGCTGTCAAAATTAACCATTGTGGAGTTGTCGTTTTCGCCGCTGTGGCCTTCAAAGTACGCTTTCCACTGACCGTTGAGCGGCTCGGCGTCCGCCAACAGTCTCACGCGCTGAATGTGCGGCTTCATGAAGTACGCGAACACCTTCCCCTTGCCAATTCCCTGGTTGTCCTCTCCGTTGGTGTTGTAGTGTTCCACGTGGGCCACGTTTCCTTTGTTGCCGTAGTCGGCAAAGGGCGCCCCGACCACAATCATTCTGTTGCTTATCGAAACTGCGCACCCGAAATCCTGTCGGTGCATATGCTTAATGCTATTCCCCTTGCCGTACATGTCGTAGTCGTACTCGCTCGACCTCACAACCTGAGGGGCGCTCCAGATCCACTTAATTTGCGCCGCGTTGTATGTTCTGTAGTAGACGTAAACCGTTTCCAACACCGGCGCACCAATGACAATGATGTCGTTGTGAATGGCAACAGCCTTGTGGCTCGCAAACATGTGGTCGTAACTGGTCGCATCGCTGTGCTTCAAAACCTGCTGCAGAACCCAAGTGCCGTTCTTCTCGAGCACACTCGAGTCATCGTCTCTTGTCTCGTTGAACGAATACACAAACGCTCGGGCGATACCCGGAGCACCCACTACAACGGTGGTGTCGTGCCTTCCGTACGGCCGCGAAACCGCCACAGACTGGCCGAAGAACGCGTTTGCTTTGCTGTAGTTACCGGGTGACAGCAGTTTCTGCTGACTCCACATGCCTCCCTTGCGCCTGTAAATGTACGCGCAACCGGACTTGTCAACATTTACACCATTTTTGTCGATGCCCCCCGCCCACTCGCTCCCCACGACCATGACCCCGGCGTCCCCGTCGATCCCAACGCTGCTTCCCATTTTGTCGTTCCTCTCAATGTCCTGTCCAAACAGCTTGTCATAGTAGGTGGTTAATCCGTACGGACCGATGCCGTCCTCGTCATCCTCGATGGTCACCGTGGTCTTTAGGCTGCCAAGTTGGCTCGGGAACATGCCGAATAAGCTAACTTGTACCGTGAAGTTCTCGTTGGGCTTTTCCAAAATGAAGTCTCCCGTTGTCTTGACCTCAATATCGAACGACGAAGTTCCAATTTCGCTAATGTAGTTCTGAGAGAGAACCGCGTAGTCGCTGATGCCCCTGTAATCGAACATCCCGTCGACCCACAACGACCGGTTCTCCGCGCTGCCGTAGTACTGACTCTTCCCAAAGGCAGTGTTTCCGGTCAGTTGGTCGACGCTGGTCGTTTCCCGGCTGTATGTTTCAAAGGTCCGCAGCCCAAAAAGGTCATTCACGTAGTCCTGGAGCGCCGGGGGGGCGTTCCTATCAATCGTGCGCAGTCCCAATATCCTTCTATTCGTGCTGTCATCCCTCACCATGCTCATAGTCACGGTTTCCCCCTCCACGACGCTATAACTGCTGGAGGCAAACTTAAACTACGCCGAGTGAAGAAGGTGCCAAAATGAATTAAGAATAATGTTAGTTTAGTAGTGGCTCGTATTCTCGTCTTCATCAAGGCTCGCTCGCTTCGCTCACTCACCTCCAAGAACCCAATGTCAAAGACCAACGCCGCACCGCTATTCACATTCACGAGGTCCCTGTTGGGCGCTCCGATGATTGCGTTGGTCCCACTCACTGCCACGGTCGACCCAAACATGTCCTGCCGTTGGGGTATGTTCGGGTACAAAAAGCACTGCTCGATGTACGAGCCAGTCAAGTACTGGTCGCTGTTCCTCGTGAACACGTGTGCCTTTCCCCTCACCGGATTCCTAATTGGGTTCGTGTATTCAAAGTCGCACTTTGAGTACGTGCCCGTCAGAAGCGTTGAGTTGCAACCCAAGATGGGTACCTTGCTCATTGGGTCGTTGTACTTGGAGTGGTCGTTGAAAGTGATGGTCCACTGCGATTTCGATTTAGTTAGAATTTCGACCGACGACAACGATCCCAAACAAAATTTCACACACACACACACACACACACACACACACACACACACCACACACACCTGGTAACCCCTCACGTTGTCCGGTGAACCACTCCTCGTGACCAGCACCTCCCCGACGCGCATGTCTTCCTCCAGCGCTTTCAACATTTCTGTTTCGCTGGCCATGTAACTTAAAGAGCGAGAGTAATAGGGGTTACCGTCACTCAGCCAGTACAGCGAGAAAACACTTCCAATGTCGTCTTCCCCGGAAACACACCCCGTCCCCTTTGCCGCCTCGTCACAGTACGTGGTCAAGACTTGGACCGGCCTCGTTGGCCCCCTCTTCCCGGTGAACGTCTGCAGCTGGCCAACAACAATCGTGCCGTTGATCATTGCAACACTCTTCCCGAAGTTGTCGCTCTTTTTAATGTTGCTTGGCGCTAGCTCGTGGTCCAAGAAGAACTCGTTGAGGTAATTGACGCGTTTATAAACATAGCACTTTCCAGCTTCGGTGAGCAAGTCGGGGTGATTGCTCGTTCCGGTGTGGACGGCGTAGGCATCCTTCTTGCAGGCACAAACAACCAGCTCGTGGCCACTGATGTCCACGCTGCAACCGAACTCGTCGCCCCTCTGGAGATCGGCGGGCTCGGGCAAGCGCTGCCCACCCACAAACGACAGATCGGGGTAGTTAACCACCGCCTGCCAAATGTACACCGCGCCAGTGCTGTTCTTGAAGCCTGGTGCGGAGACGACGAGAGTTCCGTCGTCGCTCTGCAAACTGTGACCAAACCTGGCCAGCTTCTCCGTCCCAAAAACACTCGCCGTCAGCGTCTGCTTGTAACTGCGCCGAGCGAAACGAGGCGCATTTTTAATGAAGCAAGAGCAAAACGAATGAAGCGAGTCAAAAGAATTGAGTGGGTTAGTTTAGTTTAGTTTAGTTTAGTATATAGCCATTATGTATGTACTGTAGCCATTTCGCGGGATTCATCGCGAGTATTCTCGTCTTCATCAAGGCTCGCTCGCTTCGCTGGCTCACCTCCAAACCCCGTCGAGCTTGCGAAAGAAGTAAACCTTTCCGGTCTGGTGGTCGCTTCCGGGGCTGCCAACCATCATGTACTCGTACCCTTCGCGCTCTCCGCTCGAAACCGAGTAGCCAAACTGCTGATTCGGCTGGGGTTCGTCGTCGGTGTCCATCGCGTCGAATTTCGCAATCTCGTTCCAGTGGTAGTTGCAGATCAAACCCGTACACGTTGCAACCTCCTCGTAGAGGTAGGCGGCGCCAGCCTCCAGTCCGTATCCCTCTCCGGGCACAGGCTTCCCGAAAAAGTCTCCGTTCGGGGCGCGCTTCCCCTTCCTTAGCTCCTTGATGTCAACGCCGGTCGTGGGGGTGAGATCGCTGGTCGTCGATGTAATCAATTCCAAATCGCCGGTTACATTGAAAACAGTGTTTCCGCCGCTCGGAGTGCCAAACGTTAGCACAAAACTGTGGCCATTTCCAGCGTCCCCGTCGCAGAACCCCAGTCCCGCGTTCCTCTCGCCGTTCCAGCCCTCCAAGGCATGCAAGGAAATGTCAACCAAGGGATGGATGTTACTTGTGTGAGGGTAGTTACCCTTGATCTGCGCTTCAATTTCCAACAAGTTGGCATTGAACGGTATCAACCCACTGGTGAAGCCCCTAAAACTCAGTGTAAAAGATCCAGCTGACGCCGTGCAGTTCACAATCTGCTGCTCGGCGTCTCCCCACAGCTCTTTACTTGGCGCACCAACCAGCAATAACTGCTTGTTCAGTGAAATGCTCAGTCCGAACTGGTCGTTCGAATCAATGTCGTTAGGTTTCAGCACGGTCTCGATTTGCCACTGCTCGCCGTTTTTCCTGCTGATCGTCACCTCTCCTGCATTCAACCCGCCGCTTCCTCTCCTTCTCGAAAATGCCGTTTCGTCATTTCCCAGCCCCAACTTTTTCCACCAGGATTGCGCGTCCTCACCGTTGCCCGACCCAAACACATATTCCACTTTTGACTCTGCGTTGTAGCCAAACAGACCGGCCGAGTCAACAACAACGGGGGGCATGTTGCCGTCCACGCTTCTGCCGTCTTTGTCGAATAAGTAACCGAACTTTGAATTAACGTTCACTGAGTTGAACGTGATTGTGTAAGCGTAGCCGTAGTTTGATCCAATGTCATCAAAAATGGTCGACCGCGCGACTGCTACATCGTTGATTGATGCCAACTCCTCCAGCGCGGACTCGAGCTCCGCGGCGGACGAGTCGTACCGAATGGATCTTGTTGGAGCGGATTCTCGGAAAGCAACTGTAAAGTTTCCGGTGAGAGACTGCTTCGCCTCGTTGCCAACGTGCGTCCAAACGTAGGCGTCTTCCCCCGTCAATGTGCCTTCATAGTTCGCCACCAGTGTCGGCGCGTCTAAATCCCAGCCAAAATCCAGCTCCTTCTTGCCAAATGTTACCTTCCAAATCCGGCCCAACTCAGGAAGGTCGTACTTGTTGTCGTTCAGTATCTGCGCAGTGTTCCCACTCTGAACCCTAACCACTGGCAATCCCAAGTCTTCCTCGATGTAGGTTTTCATCTGGTTTTCCGTCGCGTAGCAGGTAATGTTTCGGGTGGTTGACGCTCCGTGGGACAACGTGAACACCCCCCCTATCTTGGTTAAGTCCTTTACAATGGTTGGCTGGGCAATCGTGCCACCAACGCCACCAACGCTACCAGTGTTGACGGTGAACGGCTGCCAGTCATCATCAGCGTCGATCATCGTAACGAACCAGTCGTAGGCGTTATCGCACGCACACCAGCTGTTGGCGTTTCGCGTGACCGTCACGCCGTTGAGTTGAGGGAACTTTTCATTCAGAATCGTTTCCAAACCGGACGCAGCAATATTCACGGGTATCTCTATAGTCGTTGTCCCAATGTCGTTCGACGTGAGGGTGAAGAACCCAGTGACGGCTTGGTGCGGGTCAGCGACAGAGGTGATTTTCTGGATGGTCTTGATAGCCTCGGCTTTCGTAACCTGCGCCGAGCGGAGCGAAGCGGAGCGAAATGTTAGTTTTACTTAAGGCTCGCGATTATATATATGGCTCACCTCCGTGTTGATGATTTGAACCTCGCTAACATCTGCCCCAGGAGCAATGTCGCCCAGCACCTTTAGAACTTGAATTTCGGGTATCGCCTGGCGCTTTGCGGGGCATCCGATTGCCAGCACATCTTCAAAAATGCTAACAGAATAGCCGAACAAGTCTGTTTGTTGTTTTGGTAGGAAATGTTTGTTAGGGTTTGGGTTTGGGTTTGGGTTTGGTTAGGTTAGGTTAGGTTAAATCACTCACCTTCGCCCTCGCGATCACTAGCCATGACCTCGTACTCGCTCGACACATCCACGTATATAGACGCATTTGCCCTCAGTATCTCCCCTGTACTCGCTGGAACAGCACTGAACCTTAGCTTGTAATCCGGCCCTCGCTGCTGGATTTTCAAATCGGGGAACCTGCCCACCCCCTTTGCTGCGGTAATCGACATGGTGCCTTCCAAGAACCCCTTGCCGGGATTCAAATGGGTGTCCGCGTCTAAACTCGGGTTGCTGCTCAGCTTCTTCACCCCCCCCCCGTTCAGCTCGAACGAGGTAAGGGCCGAACGGAATTCAGACTCCACGCTCAGATAGTCAAAGTCCATGCTCGTGTCGCCTAGAAGCACCTCGTACTCGAACAAGTGCGTAGCGTTGCTCCCTGTCCAATTCTTGTAGTTGGCGTGCCTGCTGACCGTTCCAGTGTCCAAGATTAGGTACGGCTCTCCGTAAACGACCACTGGGGAAGAAAATTCAAGCTCAAAATAAATTTTGTCCGCAACCGTGTACTCTCCGGAAGGCTGTGGAGTAGACACTGCTGATATGTAAGGAGTGCTTCCGTCAATCTTTATCTTGCTGTTGTAGCTCAGCGACCCAGGTCTGCCCGCGTAGGGCAGCAAAAGGTTGGCGTCGGCCGTGGGGGTAGTGGAGGTGTGGCGGATACTCCCGTCCGTGTTGCCGGACGTCAACCCGCGCTCCAAACCGTGGGCATCAACGTAGTCCAAATCATACGAAACGTCTCCCGCCCCAACGGTGTACCGGAACTCTAGCTTTGTGGTTTCTGAGCCGCTGAAGTACATGGCTTTTTTATCAGTGAGTCCGAGCTCGAGGTTGATGAAGGGAACTCCGTCCACCGTCACAACTTCGTCGAACTCAACGTTGATGGAAATGACGTCGCCGGGGTAGTAGGTCCCATCGGCAGTTGTGGAGGTAATGTTAAGCACCACGGGCGTTTCGGACGTGTCGACGTAAATGGCGGTTCCGTTGAGGCCTATCCCGCGGTTGGTCGGGGTGGGGAGGGTGTAAACCGCGGCCGTGGTTGGATCCGTTGAGTACCTCATCACGGAAGCCGTGCCTCCAACCATGTCGAGCTCGCACCAAGAAGAGGTGCAGACGTAGGTGAGGTTGGTCCCGGAGGAGCTGTGGCCGGTGGCAACGGTGTAGGTGAAGGCGACTTCTCGCTCTTTCGATTTGGCCTGGTTGTAGGTTAACCACGTGTCTTCGTCGCCGGTCTCGAGGTACAGGCGTGGCACTCCAGCAACTGACACCGGCAGGTCGAATCTGTTTTTGTTGTTTGGCTTAGTTTTAAAGTTTTCAGTTTTCGTTTTCAATAAATGTTATTTCAAGCTCACCTCACATACACGTCAATTTCTTCGCCCACCGTGTAGGTGCAATTCAACTCAGGTGCGTCCCAGGTATTCAGCGCCTTGCAGTACGGACTTGTTGCCTTGTCCGTGTACACCTCAATGATGGTGGGAGGGCTGCTGTCGATCTTGATGTTGCCGGTGATTTGAGGAATTTTGATGTCGACCATTGGTTCTCGGGAGAACTGAGTGGTGAAAGTGTGGGCTGAGCCGGCCGCGGCCGCGAAGGCCAACAAATCAACGGCGACGGGTGTGCCAACTGAGTTGGCATACGATGTCGCAAGCTGGATTGTTGGGGAGGTGCTCTTGATAACGTAATACTCGGCACCGTCCGCCAGCCCGTCGATCGATGTACCGCCACTGCCCTTGCTGTACTGGACGTTGTCTCCAGTATCAAGCATGTCGTAGCCTGGCGTTGACAGTGTGATTTTGTTGTTGGCCACATCGACCACAGCGGAATTCTGCGCTCCGTCAATTTCCAGAGTGAACATTGAAAACTGGGCCGAGAGCGTGTGGGCTGATCCGGCACCGTTGGTGAAAGCCAATAGATCGACGGTTATTGGAGAAGCTGCCACCGCATTGGCGTAACTCGTGGCCAGTTGGATGACAGGGAACTGGAGCTGGTGAGCCGTTCCGGTGGCTGCTGAGAAGGCAGTCAAGTCAACAGGAACAGGAGTGCCAGCAACCGCGTTGGCATAAGTCGTGGCGAGCTTGATGGCGGGGGTCGCATCCTTTATCACGTAGTAGTCAGTTTCGCTGGCAAGCCCGTCTACGGCTATTCCTCCCATCGAGTGATAGGTAACTTTATCGCCTGTTGTGAAGATGTTGAACACCGCCGTAGTGAGCGTAATAGTGTCGGCCACAGCATTCACCACGGCCCCATTTTGAGCTCCATCGAACGTCGGGAGTGCCATTTTGACCACGTAGTAGTCACTGCCGGAAGTCAACCCGTCAACTGCCGTGCCGCCGGTGCCCGCGGAGTAATCAACCTTGTCTCCTGTTCTGATCATGTCGTAGTCGGCCTTCGACAAAACGATAAGATTAGTGCCCACCTTCACCACGGCGGCGTTCTGGGCCCCGTCAAAGGTTGATCGGAACAGCCTCGACCCATCACTAGTGTCCCACACCTTGGCGTTGTCGGTAAAGTTCCAGTTCGCCATCGCCCCGTTTCTGCGCCAAGCGAAGAAGTTGAGAAGTTGCGAAGTATATTAGTGGGATAAGGTTAGTTTACAGTGGCTCGTATGCTCGTCTTCATCAAGGCTCGCTCGCTTCGCTCGCTCACCTGTTGACCATGCTGCAGCCGGCCAAGGCCGGACAGTAAATACCGGAAGTTTTGGTGTGATTGGCAGGCCCGAGCAAAACCCACTGCAACTCTTCGACGACGTCCTCCGCCGTGGCAGTGAAGTAGTACAGGTGCTCCTGCGTGTTCTCGTTCAAATAGCTAATGTAGGAGATGGTGCGGTTCGTGGGCTTGCCATCGGCGGACCCCAAATTGGTGAACATTTTCGGCTGCCCGCTCACCAGCACCTCGTCCGACCACCTCACCACGACGTAGATGACGTGTCCAACCCCGTACACATTGTCAAACGTGGTCGGGACGCCGTACGCGTCGATGGAGGTGATGTTGGTCTGCTGCGCATTGCTGGTGTCGATCGTAACGGAACCTATGGGAACGCCGTTTGCCAAAGCTCCCCCTGCCAGCGGCATGGTGATGTCCGCGTCGACCGTGTAAGTTTCGGCAAGCCTTCGAATCTGCCCGGCTGGGGTTGATGGGCAGCCAGTCTCCAAGCAGAGCGAGTTGAATGCGTCGTACACGTACCCAAATCCGCCCGCGGTGGAGAAGTCGCCAGTTTTCACCACGTAGGTGAATGTGAGAATGCTGCGGCGAGCGAAGCGAGGCGCATTTTTAATGAAGCAAGAGCAAAACGAATGAAGCGAGTCAAAAGAATTGAGTGGAATAATGTTAGTTTTGTAGTGGATGTAGCCATTATATTATGCCTGTAGCCATTTCGCGGCTCGCTTCGCTCGCTCACCTGGTTCTGTTCCCGGAGGTGTAGACCGCCTCGCGGGTGATGACGCCAACGTCCAGGACAATAACCGGGGTTGTGCCGGTCAACACAACGTCGGCGGAGAATGTAGCGGTGATGAGCACGCTATCCCCCCGCCGGTAAGTTTTACTGTCGGCCACAAAGTCGACCGAGGTGACTGTGGGCGCCGTTCCGTCAATGATGAGGGCGGACGTGTCGTCCAACCGAACCGATCCCAAGGAGCCCTGGGTGGGGAAGGGCAAAGTTAACGTTGCCGGAGTTGTGGGCGTTGTTGATGTACGGGCAATCGTGCCCGTAGCTGTCAAGGAGGCAGCTGACAGGTAGTTCAAATCGGACGAAACTTCAAATACCCGTACTGTGTACTTGAACGTGAGCGTATCCGTCCCTGATCCACTGTACATCACTGCAACGCCTTCCACGGCTCCAGTGCTCATGGAAATACCAGCGTCAGCCGAAACTGATGTCGGGGGGGCGAAGAACATGTTAGGGTAGGGTAGGGTAGGGTTTGGGGTATATATATTGTAAACTTTTTCTCGTCTTCCAAAAAGCAAGCTCACCTGTTACCGGCTTCGTAAACTTTACCGTGAAATAAAGAGAGTCACCGACTGTGTAGGTTTTGTCGGTGGTGCCAAGGGCCGCGGAGGCAACCATACCAACGGTCTGATCAACTGTTGGTGCGGAGGTATCGATGATAAAGTTTTTAGTGTGAATCAACGAACTTCCTCTCATCTGGAGGTTAGCCTTGAGCATCGGGTTCTCGGTTTGGAGGTATAGGTTATCGGAGGTGGTATCCAAATGAATCGTGGCATTGGTGGAGACGTCCAGGTTCGCCACCTCGTCGCCCTGCATAACTTCGTAGTTGAAGACAAGGTCGGAGGTTGTTGAGCCAGACACGTACTTTGCAAATCGGGTTGTGCACCGTGAGTCCTGCGCAGCGAATTGAGTGGGTTAGATTGATTTTAGCTCGTCTTCCGCATCCCCCCCCAGCTCCCGCTCCCGCTCACCTTCAAGTTACCCCACTCGTCGATCTCCAGCACGTTGTCGGCAAAGTTCCTGACCGTAAAGTCCATGCGGTCAGGGTCTGGGCCCGCCTTGCCAACCTCGAGTGTACGAGATATGATGGAACCAGAAGTTCCGGCTCCGAAGGCAAGGTTGTCGTCAATAACGGTGAACCCAGGTACCGGGTCGTCCGCGACGCTGTCGAACTGGATAACCCACTGGGTTGCCGGCGTCGTCGACCAGGGAGTAGCCGGAATGGGCAGACCGGCGACTCAGCGTGTGGGTACTTCCTGCACCACCAGCAGACAAAGTGATGATTGTTGGGGACGCGGCGATCGCATTCGCATAAGTCGATGCCAGCTGGATGTAGGGGGAAGTGGCTGTTTTTACCGCGTAGTAGTCGGTTGCCGTTGTGAGGCCGTTGATTGCCGTTCCTCCACCGTCGCTGTACGTCACCCGATCCCCAGTGTACAGGGCATCGTACGTGTTTGCCCGAAGGTATATTTTGTTATTGGTTGTGTCGACAGTTTTCTCGTAGGTGAGTGTGTGGGAGTTTCCCGCCGCGGCTGCCTTTGTTGTTAGGGCGACGACATCGGGCGTGGCTGCCATTGCATTGGCGTAGGAGCTCGCCAATTTAATTTTGGGAGACACGGCCTTGACAACGTAATAACTTTTTGCGGTGGTCAAACCGTCAATGGCGACTCCGCCACCGCCACCATCGCTGTAGGTCACCATGTCACCGGTTGACAGCGCGTTGAAATCCCCAGACGATGGAAGGGTTATTGTGTCGTCGGCAACGGTGATTATGGCACTCGCTTGGTCCCCATCGAAGGTAATTGTCAAATCTGAATTCATGGATCCGTCCAGTTCGACCTAATGAGCGAGTGAGTGAATCAATGAGTGAGTGAGTGAGTGAGTGAGTGAGTGAGTGAGAGTTTTTCGGTAGTGTAAACGTCGCTCACCTCGAACAAGTTGAAATCCGAGGTTAGGGTGTGGGCCGTGCCCGCGGCACTTGCGAAGGCTTGTAAATCTATTACGGTGGGAACGCCGGCGATTGCATGGGCGTAGGTTGCCGCAAGCTGCACGTCGGGAGTAGTTGCTTTGACGATGAAGTAGTCGGTGCCATCTATGAGTCCGTCAATTTGTGTTCCGCCGGTTCCTTTGCTATAGTACACCTTATCTCCTGTTCTGAACACGTCGTACTCGGCGGTGGTGAGAACGATGCTATCCACCCCAACCCCAACTTTGACAACTGCCGGGTTTTGGCCTCCGTCCAACGTTGCGGCAAAGAGCGTCGACGAACCACCGTACCACCCCACCTCGCTGTAGGCTGCCGCGATACGCAAATTTCCCCGGTGACGGAGGTGAAAGACTGGATGATGGTCTTCATTTGAGCTTCGCTTGCATCGAACGGAACATTGTATTTCGTTTCGCTGCCGAACTGAATGTCGAAGGTGGAGCCAGCAGTGACGTTGCCGGTTGAGTTCAGCTTGATAACGTTGATTGTGGAATTTACCCGAAGAGGGATCCAAGGGGTGCCGGTTACGAAGACCGGGCGAGAAAAGTTGAGGACGAAGTCGATTATTTGGCCGGCGCCGTACTCGCCGGAGGGGAGGGTTCAGGAGATGGATTGGACCCGAGGGGGGGTTTGGTCGATGTTCACCTGGTGTGGATGGGGGGTGGGGGTGGGTGGTTTGGGTTAGTTATGTGGATGTGGATGGAAGAAAGAAAAGCTGCGGGTGGAGGGCTCACCTTCTCGGTGGCTTCTCGAATTGAATTTGTGGCTGCCGGGGCGGCAAGAGTGAGGGTGGCAGCTCTCCCAAGGTTGTCGAGGATGGTGCCGGAGTTCAGGGCAAGGGAGGATGTGGTGGCATAGCCAATGTCGGAAGAATTGTCGCCTTTTTGGACAACGTATTGGTAAATTAGTTTTTTTGCTCGAATGTTTGGGTTGGTGAGGCGAGCAAAAATGTTTGCAGCGCCAGGGTCTGAACTGTTTGTTATGGATAGTTCGAGAGTTGTGGAAGCGGAAGAAGTTACCTTTGGTTCGGGGAGGGGAGGGGGGGGTAGGGGAGGGGAGGGGAGAGAAGAGGATTGGATTAATATGTTGGTTGTCTCACTCACACACTCATTCATTCACTCACCTCCTGGGTAAAAAACACCTCGGCGGTCACCACGTTTCCAGGACCGAAAGTGCGCAATTTGGCATTATCAGAGACGAGCTGCACGAAAGAGACATCCGTGACAGTTACTAGAGGCTCGTTGACCGTGTTTATTACCATTTTTTTATTGGCCGCGAGGGAAGGCACGAGAGTACATTGTATCACGGTGGATTCGTCCGAGTCTATCACGTTACCACCTGCGTCGGCAAGAGTTATGTAAGGTTGGACTTGGAAGGGTTGGCCTCCTGCCCAGGCCGTGTCCGGGGCACGGGTGACAAGGAGTTGGATGGGTAAGCCAATGATGACGTCGAAGGCAGCGCCAACGACTTTTACGGTTGAGGATGAGAGTGAGTATTGAAGCTGCGGTAGGGGGGGGGGTAGGGGGTTTGGGGGGGTTAGTTGAAAATGTTGAAAAAAAAATTATATTTTCTTTTTTCTGACTCACCATGTAGGCCAAACCGGCATAGTTGATGGCCAAATTGTTGAAGACCGCTATGCCCTTCTTTAAAATAACGCTGCTGCTGGCAATCGGAGACAGAGAACCAGCGCTTGGGTTGTCCAAAATCGTCGCAGTCACTATTGAGCTGGAGTCTCCAGTGAGAATATTGAGTCCGGCGTCCAGCACCCGCAACTCAGGCTGATGAGTGAACGCTATGCCACCGTACGCCTCGCCGGCGGAAACATCGTCGACAAACATCATGGAATGCGCTGCGCCGATTCCAACAGTGAAGGGGAATGAGGTGCGGGATGACGTCCCGCCTATTACGAGGTCGGTTGTGAACTTTAATGTGTAAGGACCCCCCGCTTGGTTAATGTAGAGATTGGTGAAGGACGCCTTGCCTTGGTAAAAAGAAGCTTCGAGGGAGTAGCCACCGGAAGCTAGGAGGGGAGCATTATCCACCGTCTGTTCTACTGACACAAACGATTTACCAGTGTTGTGGGATGGAATAACATTGCCTCCTCGGTCTTGGACAGATACCACAGGCTGAGTGGTGAAGGGAGTTCCTCCAGTGGCCGTGCCGGGGTAGGTGGTGATGGAAATTTGGTAGGCCGAACCGGTTGTTGTTTCGAACGAGGAAGAATCCACGTAGGCGAAACCAACGCTGATGGAGTTCAAGCCAATGAAACGAAGCACATAACCAGCCCCAGCCTCGTTGAGGGTAAGGCCGGTAAAGGTTGCCTTTCCGTCCACAAAGGACACCACGTTGTCCAGATTCGTCGACGACCCCTGATACCAGAGAAATTCGAAGCCAGAAACTGATTCTTGCAATGTCGCGTATACGCTTCCCTGGAAAGTGGTGTCCAGATTTCCAAATGAGTCAAGTATGTTGACGACCGGCTGAGTTCCAAATTCACTCCCTCCAACAGCAAGGGCTGGTTGAGTGCCAATAGTGAGTGTTTGGGCATTGAGGGTGGGTAGGAGGAGGAAGAGGAGGAGTAAGTGTTGAAGGGAAATTAGGTGAAGGAGGAGACACATAGTTGGAGTTGGAGGAGGTGAAAAGGAGTTTCTATATGGAAGTTCGTGGTGGTGTTTTTAACCTCAACCACGTGTTTCAACGTGATTTCACTTTGAGTTGAAAACTATGATACATCATGTCTGTCTGGGAGGGTGGTATTCTAGAAATGTTTTCTTCCTTCGATGTCAATTATGTTTAAAAATTAATGCACAAAGAAAAAATTAAAATTCATTTGCTTTCGCCATCGATTTATTGATTGGACAAGTCCATTGTCACCTGGTAACGTTTCACGTTTATACAATCTTGATCCACGAATTTTGTTATTCGATGTCTTCTTCTTCTTCCGGCACGAAGATTAACAATGGGAAAATGTTGCCTCCTGCAGCCTCAGACAAGAAGCCACTTAAAAAAATGATTCCAAAGAAGAAGCCGAAGCTAAGAACCGGCTCATCGAGCTCCTCTTCATCCTCCTCAATTCCGAGGAAGAAGAAGAAATCGTCCTCCTCGGCCTCCTCCTCAGCCTCCTCCTCAGCAGCCACCCCAGTCCCAATTTCAGTCGGAGCTCCAAACCAGAACAACCAGATGGTGGTGGCTGACCCTAACTCCAACAACCCTTCAAAACGAGCCAGCCAGGCTCGGCTCGAAAAGGTTCGAGCGGATCAAGCATCACGGGAATTTGAGATGGCTGCCATAATGGCCCAGGCTCAGTCCACCTGTCCGAACTGTGGCGGTTCTGAAATTGTCCACGAGGACAAGTCGGGAAACTCGATCTGCTACGATTGCGGAGTTGTCGTGGAAGAGAATGCTATCGTTTCGTCCATCGAGTTCTCCGAGTCGGGAGGAAATAGCCAGGTCATTGGGCAGTTTGTGTCCGCCACGAGTAGCAAGGCGTACTCCCAGTCCGGGAGGAGGGGGGGGTTCGGGGGAGCTTCCCGCGATTCGCGTGAGAACACACTTGCAAATGGCAAGAAGCGGATCCAGACAGGTGAGTGGGTGGGTGGGAGGGTTGGGGGTGAAGACGGCGCACTGCACTACTAATCAATGTCAAATAGTCGCTGCAAGGCTGAACATGGGAAACCAGTTCGTTGACATTGCGTTCAAATACTTTCAACTCGCCGTGGAAAAGAACTTCGTTCAAGGTCGAAAGACCGTCCACGTGGTTGCTTCATGTTTGTACATTGCCTGCAGGGTGATCAAATCAATGCACATGCTCATTGACTTCTCGGACTCGCTCTCGGTCAACGTCTACGTGTTGGGGAATTGTTTTTTGAAGGTGAGCGAGCAATTCACAAAAATCCACAAGAACGAAACTAATCAGTTATATTCCAGTTCCGCCGTCTCCTGGGCATAAACCTTGAAATCATTGATCCCGCCCTGTACGTTTACCGCTTTGCGTCCCACCTCGACCTCGGCGACAAGGAAAACGACGTCATTCTGACATCATTGAAGCTGATCGGGCGAATGAAGCGCGACTGGATTGTCACGGGTAGGCGGCCGAGCGGCGTGTGCGCCGCGGCGCTCCTAATCGCTAGCCGCGCTCACGGGTGAGCGAGCGAAGCGAGCCGCAAAGCGAAGCGAGCCGCAAAGCGAAGCGAGCCGCAAGCGAAGCGAGATAGTCACAACTAGTGTATGGTGTTGCTGGCTCGCTTCGCTCAGGCTCTAGTCACAAACTAGTGTATGGTGTTGCTGGCTCGCTTCGCTCACAGCTCGGTTCGCTCGCAAGCCTTGAGGAAGACGAGAGTACGAACCACAACTAAACTAACAATATATATTTTCAATTCTTTGGCTCGGTGCAGGTTTGCAAGGACGACCAACGACGTGAAGCAGCTGTTGCGAGTTTGCGACGTAACTGTCAAGAGCCGAGTTATGGAGTTCGAACAGACGCCGAGCGCGAAATTGAGTTTGGAGAAGTTCCACCAACAAGACCTGGCAGCAGAGTGCGACCCACCGTCCTTCACGAGAAACAGGAGAGAGGAGGGGAAAAAGGCGGCCCTTGCGTCCGGGGACAACGCCTTGATACAATCGGCGGCAGAGTTGGTCGATCCGCTCGCACCAAAGACGAGGGACAAGGGGAAAGTGAAGGAAAAGAAATCGAAGGAGCAGGAAATGTACAGTGCTCTCGAGGGAGAGTTGAAGGAGCAGATTGCCGAGGCTCAGGAGGAGCATGATCAGATGTTGCTTGAGGGCGACAAACCTGGAGCTGGAGCTGGAGCTGGGGGCAAGGAGAAGGGGGCGGGGAAGAAGAAGAGGGTTGCAATACCAGATGATGACGACGACGACGACGACGAAGATGACGACGACGACGATGAGGAGAAGAGTTCAGATGATGAAGACGTTGTTGTTGCGAAAGACCCGTCTTCAGTATCAAAAGAAAATGACCTTGCCGACGACTCTGGCGACTCCGATGAGTCGTCGGTTATTCCTGATTCTGACGTAGATTCTGACATGGAGGGTGATGGCGATGATGATTTCTTCGCTCGGACGGAAAGGCGACAAAAGAGGAAGGAGAAAAAATCGAGAGCAGCAGAAAGGAAGAAGAAGAAGGAGGAAAAGAAGAAGAATTCGGGTGGAGGCGGAGGCGGAGGTGGAGGCAGCAGCAGCAGCAGCAGCAGCGGCACCGCCGCCCCACAAGGACACACGGGAAGATACGACCTGCAAAATGCCCAAACGATAAACATGGACAAGTGGGTCGAGGACTTACCTGTCGGATTAAACTCGACTTTGGACGGGCTGTTATGCTCGAAGGATGAGGTCAAGGAGAGAGAAAAGATTTTCGAAGACCTCAATGCGGATTACATCGAGAAGATGACGAGGAAGAAGCTAACGAAGAAGGAGGACGACGAAAACAAGGAGAGGAAGCAGCTTGAGCTGGAGAAGCAGCAGAAGGAGGAAGATGTTTACAACAAGGTGAACAAGGCTGGTTTCAAGCAGGGCAACAAAAGCCAAAGCAAAGGGGGGGCGAAGAGCACGAGTTTTGCGAGCAACGTAACAGGCGGTGGGGGTGGGAGCAGCAGTCAGGCAGGGGGAAGGGGGGGGAGAGCAGGTGCAGTCGGAGTGGAGCGTGATTTGAACGAAAATCTACAATCGAGAAGAAAAGTGAGTCGAAAAATCAATTACTCGGCATTGAGCAAGTTGTTCTCTTTGGACACTGGCTCGTTTAAGACACCGAACACGGACAAGAAGAGGCAGCGCGAGGACGACGACGATGACGACGACGATGATTATAATCAATATGGAGGAGGGAAAATCACAGACAGTGAGGAGGAAGGTGAACCAGATCCACCGGCGAAGAAAGGAAAGAAGAAAACGGTGAAGGGAAAGGAAAAGGAGAAGGGAAAGAAGGAGGCGGTGAAGGGAAAGGAAAAGGAGAAGGGAAAGGGAAAGGGAAAGGGAAAGGAGAAGGAGAAAGTTGTGGCGAAGGCGAAGAATAAGAATAGCAACAGCAACAGCAACAGCAAGGTGAACGAAATTTCACAGCAATCACAAACTCAGGAAATGAGATGGGAAATGAGTCACTCGGATAGTGACGACGGTGAGGAGGAGCACTTCTCGTATGTGTGAGTGAGGGGAAAGGTGGGGGGATGGGGTGTTCCAATAAATGTTATGAAGGAAATGTTGATCAAAAGCTAAGTTTCAAATTGAATGTTTTTACGAGACTAATTACTAGTTTTTGTTGGTTTCCACCTGGTCGGGGTGATCTGGACGGGGAGGTGGGCTGGAGATAGGAAGGAGAGGATCTCGGAGGTGACGTTGTACCCGCCGTCGTGCACGCACTCGCCGAGTAGCCTCATGACTTTCTCGAGGGTTGAGGTGTTTTCGTTTGGCTCCAAAAACGACACAAATTCCCAATTGTAGACGATGTGGAGAATGAGGTTGAGGATGGGGGTGAGGGCTGTGCTGGTGTACTCTCGGCAGGGGGTGATTCTAACCGTGTGGTCTGTGTTGGCCGAAACAATGAAGTTGGAATCGGCCGTGATGGTGAGCTGATTGGTGTTGAATTCCTGCTCGAAAGTGTGCTTGAGCTCGAAAGTCTCAGCATCCCAGATCTTAATCGTTTTGTCGCGACTGGTACTGACAAGAACACGCCCGTTAGGGGAGTATGAGACGCTCTCGACGTAGTTGGTGTGAGCCTGGTCGATGCTCTTCACCAAGCTTCCATCGGCAGGGTTCCAAAATTTGATAGATCTATCGCCACTTTCCGAGCAAAGGAGTTTGCAGTCGGGAGAGAACGAGAGGGAAGCGACCCAGTAGGTGTGGCCCTCCAACATGTGCGCTAAGATGGCATTTCCCTCGTTGAAGTTGTAGACGTTGATGAACTCGTCCCAACTTCCAGTAGCCAGCTGCTTGCCGTCGGGGGAGAAGCACACTGCAAAAATCTTCCGCATGTGATCCTCAAGCACTTGCACTCTCGCCCACTCGCCACCCTCCCCCGACTCCGACCAAATCATCACCTTCCTATCACCTCCACCAGAAGCAAGGTGGGGGAGCCTGATGAAGAAACAGTGACGCATTCAACATAACCATCGTGTCCCACCAAGGTCTGGACCAACTCGAGGGAAGGGCTCAATACCTTCAAGTTGGGACCCCCAGAACCACCATGGCCACAAACCACAAGTCCTGAGTCAGGAAGATAGCAAAGACCAAGGACACCTTCAGCAAAAACATTGTCAGCTCGATATTCTACCTTGTTGGAGCTGGTTGAGTGAATGATGATTGACCTGCTTCTACTACCCGATGCCACATGACCGTTACTCCGTGACGCCACGCAATGCACAGTATTATTGTGCCCGTGGAGAAGCTGTTCGTCCATTAATTGTTATTGGATGATGGGGAGGTGGGACCAAGCTGAGGTGGTTTCTATTTATGGGCTAGTGGCTAGAAAAAAGTTGGTGAGTAGCTGATGCTTATTTATAAAGGGTGGTTTAGGGTGGTCAATTTTTCGGTCCATTTCGGCATTTCGAATTGTGAAAAAGTGATGAAGCAGAATTCCAATTTTAAAATTCTTTTTTTCTCTCTCTCTCTCTCTCTCTCTCTCTCTCTCTCTCTCTCTCTCTCTCTCTCTCTTATCGTTTTCTAGCCAATATTACTGCACGAAAGCTCTTGTTGATCGATGATTGATGATTATGATGAGATGATGAGTAGTAATACAAATCTGCATCTTCTTTGTGATCGGACGTATTATGATGGTAACGAAACTTTTTTCGGTGCTTCTTGGCACACAATTCAACCTTTGATAGAACGAGCTTGCCATCTTTTCAAATTCGATGTCAATCGACTTTCTGAAAGGAAGGAGACTCCATTGCATCGCTTGGTGTCGGAGGAACCGCCTCTCCGGGTGGTCCAAATTCTCCTCCACCACGATCCTATTCAAGCGAAACTAAAGAATGACGATGGTCAGTTTCCATTAGAAATTGCGTGCCAGTATGCCGCAAGCCTTGATGTGCTATTCGAGCTTGCAGAAGCACACCCAGCAGCCTTGGACGACGAAAGTTATAAGTCGCAGTCAGCCTCCCCAATTTCCGTGGTCAGCTTCTTCTCTCCAATTCCTTTTACCGAAATAAAAAAGGTAATACTTGGCAAACATCTTAGTTTGATGACACCCAATCTCCGAAAGCACGTTAGCAAACTGAAGCGAAGTGAGATTCTTGTTTGCGTTAAACTAGGCATGAAAATAGACGAGGTCGAGCGCCCGGACATGCTTCCTCTGAGATATGGTTCGTTCATTGAACAAAAAGAAATACGCATGTTGTATTGCTGCCTGCGTTTTGGGTTGACCACGGACAATTCGATGTCTCGCAACATCTTCCAGTTCATCAGTCCGGTGGAATAAACAAAAATGTTAAAAGGTATAATCATCAAATTTAAAGATTTGGTGCAAAGCTCCTCCATCCTGGCCGGTAGTAGCTCGGACTATTGATAGCTCCACCTCCACCTCCAATTCCCAAATTGTTTATTCCACTTCCTACCCCGAACCTGTACGAACTAGCAGTAGCACTGTTGCCGCTGCCGCTGCCGCTGATGTTGCTGTAGCTGTTGTTCTGTTGTTGCTGATTGGTCCCTCTTTGCTTGCTCCCCTTCTTGTTTGTTCCTCCTCCCCCCTTTCTCGAGCTCCCAGCTTGTCCAATCACGCTAATGTTGACCCCTCCTCCTCCAACACTTGGCGCATAGCGACTCGGCGATTGTTGCGGCGA
Source organism: Parmales sp. scaly parma (assembly GCA_030267985.1). Taxonomy (NCBI): domain Eukaryota; class Bolidophyceae; order Parmales; species Parmales sp. scaly parma. The sequence goes on from BRYC01001483.1 coordinate 90,926, forward strand.
GCTTTGCTGCGCCCAGAGGTTCCCCCCCCCCGAGCCCCCGATGTTAACGTTCATGGCCGTTGGCTGTCCAAACTTCTTCTGTTGTTGTCTCTGCCACTGCTGTTTTTTCTTGAGTTCCTTCTGTGCGGCGGTCGAATTTTTCCATTGTCTGTTGCTGTTGCTGTTGCTATTTCTATTGTTGTTCAACCGCTTTTTATGGCCAAAGTTTTGCTGCTGCTGTTGTTGTTGTTGTTGTTGTTGTTGTTGTTGGTACTGGTGCTGGTGCTGATTATATTGCTGCTGCTGATATTGCTGCTGCTGATTTTGCTGCTGCTGATATTGCTGCTGCTGATATTGCTGCTGCTGCCGAGATCCTATGCCGCTCATGATTGCACCCGCGCTCACTGGCCGTATATTAAAACTGGGCGACGATAATGACACCGCGGGCACACCACCGTCCCTCGACGCCGGCCGAATTGAAACCGATATTGGGCTATGCTCGCGCAAGCTATTCAAGTTGAGCGCGCCAGTGCTGCTGCTCGTCTGGAGCAAAAAGGATGGCGGCACTGAGCTTGGAGTGCTTGTAGATGAAATGCTCCCGTCCGCTGAGTGGTTATTCTCCGTGTTGAGCGCTGCCGCAACTTGCTGCTGGGCGATGAGCCTTTCTTGCTCCTGTGCCCGGGCAAGGGAATTTGCAACGTTTCCTGTTTTGTTTTTCTTTGTTGTTGCTGCTACTTTTGTGTTTTCTTGCTCTCTTGCGAGAATGATCGAGTCGCGGAACCCTCCTGCTCTCACCTTCCCAACAGCTATCACGGGTTCCTCGTTGGTTTCCTCAGTTGGGGGGTTGGGGTTGTTGGACGACTCGGACGACTCGCCCAAAACCGGAGAATTTCTCTCGACCTGGAACTTCTTCACCATTTTGTCCAAGCGCTGCTCTGGCGAGGTGAGCGCTTCTCTCGTTGATATGAGATCCTGCTCCCTAGTCAGCTCTTCAGCAACCCGTTGCTTGCGCATAAGCTCGCCGTTTTTTAAAATTGATTTGGGGGGGCGTTTTTTTTTATCCGAATTTAAGTTTACCTTAATTTTACGATCCCGGTCGACCCAGCCAGTATCGAGCTCCAGGGAGGAGTAGTTGGTGTTTGGGGGGCGCTCCAGTACCGAGGCTGCGGCTGTGCCAACCGAGTTGGAACCTAGCATGGTCCCGGAGGATGTTCGTCTTCGCAATTGTGTTTGTGTTTGGTTCTTCTTGTGGGAGTTGGGGGAGGAGAAAGATTTTAAATTTTCAGAGTGGGTGGAGGAGTCGATCCAGTTTAGTCGTGTGGATATGTGGTCCTTGTTCAATATGCCAGGTCCGGGTATTCGCTCGAGCTCGGATTGCGAGTTGACAAAGGAGTTGAGCAGGAGAAGCTCTTCGTCGTTAGTTGTTGAACCGGTGAGCTGCAGGAAGTGTCGGAGGGTGGAGGCGTCCCACTCAAACAACTTCGATTCTAGCATTTTCTCCAGCACAGGGTGCATTCTTGGAGCAAAATCGAACAAGGGAGGGGGAAGGTGCGAATTTCCCAATAAATAGCATTTCTGCGCCGAGTTGGGTGGGTTAGTAGTAGTGGGTGTAGCCAATATGTCTGTAGAAATTTTGCACATTTCATCGCGAGTATGCTTGTCTTCCAAAAGGCTCGCTCGCTTCGCTCGCTCACCTTCAAAACCCTCCCAATGTCCGAGTTGTTGTTGTTGTTGTTGTTGTTGTTGCTGTTGCTGTTGTTGTTGCTTTTGCTGTTGCTGTTGCTGTTGCTGTTGCTGTTGCTTACCCCAGGCGCCGCCTCAGCCGCGATTGTCTTCCTCGCTGTTTGCAGCTGAATGTCAACCATGTGGAGCTGCTTCAGGAAACCTTGGTTCGGGGCAAGGTCGGGCCGCTTGGAGGATAAAAATTCGAATGATTTTTCCAAACTAACGAAAAGAAATGGTTAGATTATATTTTAGTAGTGTTTTTAGCCGTCTGTAGGCTCACTCACCTCCACCAGTACTTGTACATTAGGTAGCTTATGACGCAGAGGGAACACCGCGATAAACCCTCGAGGGAGTGGCACAGAACAGCCTCGCCGTTGATCAGAGCTTCGTCGATGAATGAAGCCAGCTGTAGCACTACAACACCATTGGCATCGAATATTTGATATTCCTCCGCGTCTTTCCAAGGGTATGTCAGGTAGCGGATGCCATGGTTTTCGTAGAGGTTCGGAAGCTGTCGGCCAGCACAATTGATTATGTAGGAAATCTTGTTGAGCTCGATGAATTCAGAATCCTGAGAGGATTCAGCATCGCCGATGAACAGGCCATCATAGATTTTGCATGCCATTTATTATATTATTCAGGAGTGTTATGGGAAGGGGGTGGGGGGGGCGGTGGGAGGTGATTTTTTTGGGGCGAAGTGGAAGAAGTTGTTTTGTTTCTGCATGCATGATGAAAAAAAAAAATAGGAAAAATTTAGGGGGTTCTATAATTTAAAACCTCCACGAAGTTAAGCAACGAATTTGGGGCTGGAAGGGATTGGACTTGTCACTTCTTGGATTCTCCTATATTATTAAAGCTTCAACAGTTCAGACCGTACAACAACAACACTTAACAAATTCAAAACAAAACAGCAAGATAGCATGCCGGAAACGACCCCCGTAACCACAACCCCAGTGATAATAAGAACAGTCCCATGGAACGGTGATTTCTCAGAACGTGAGCGGGAGAAGGCTGCTCGAGTCAACGAGCAAATCTTGGAAAGGCCAAGATACAACCAAAAGCAAATGTTCGCCGAGGAAGTTTTCCAGCGAAGGATTGAGCTCGCAAAGAGCCGGAGGCGGGAGGGGTTCGTATGGTTGGTTGATAGGGTCAGAATGGGCAAAATTGATCTGCTTCAGAAAGGAAGGCTCACGGGAGTTGAGAGAGAGGCTAACTTGTTGTTCGCAGGATCTTCGGCGTGGACACTGCCAGCAAAAGACGTTAAAGTTTTGGGGTGTTACAAGGAACAGAAGAAATGAGGATGGGATGGAATGAGATGAGATGAGATGCGAGGGATTATAATATTTAATGATCTGCACTCAAGGAGAAGAAAATGCAAGGGGAATAGGGAGGGAAAAAACGTTGTCAAAGTCGTCCCAAAACGTTGAATAATAAGAAGCAAAGGGGGGATTTCGAAGGCCGAAATTAAATCCGGCCAAACACATGAAACCTGACTATTTTTGGAAGAACAAACCCAAACCCTAACAAATCTATCTTTCGACTACACCTGTTGTGACTACACCTAGACGCTACGTTTCTCAGTGACACCGTGGAAGGCCGCGGCTCTCTGCACCTTGGTGTTTCATCACTTAATTCAGCAAAAAGTCTGTTCTCAAACCTGCCTCATTCATTCATTGGTTCATTTTTTTTCTTCGTTTTCCACCTTTTTTTTTATGGTGTTTACACAACACAATATGGATCCACAACAACCTGATTGCAACCACACAAACCCTCTCATATCATATCTTAACGAAAAACCTTCCTCAAAATAAACTCATCATATCACTCATCCTATCTCCACCTTCTCGATTCTAAAGTGAATTCCTCACCTCCAAAACCTCATGACTAATGAATATGAAGCTCTCCACTCTTCTGACCCCAACAACTCTAACCCTAAAGATGGCCGGCGGAAGTCTGTCCTGGACAACCTTCCTACGGCAAAGCAGATAAAACGGCCTTGCAGGTACTTTCTCCCCATCTTCCTAATCATAATCCTTGTACTGGTTACGATCGACAGCTCAACCACTCAGTACACATTGGAGTTTATCGTGGAGCTTGCAGACTATCTCCAGGAGCGAAACATTGTCTCCCTCACCGCAATTCTATTCATCTTTGGCTTTTTCTCTCCAATTGTTGGATTCCCATTCACGTTCTTTCCCCTGCTTTGTTCGTTCATCTACAACCAAAAGTTGCATGATGTTGCGGCGGCAATGTTCGTGGGGACGCTGTTGTCCATCACGGCGCCGGTGCTCGGCGGGTTGGTTTGCTTCTGGGTCTCGCGCTTCTTCTTTCGCGAGGATCCGGTGGATCACGAAAAGAGTACCAAGCAGAACAAAAACAAAAAGCGGTACGCCTTGTTCCTGGCCGTCGACTCGCTGTTCGAGGACAGCCACGAGAGCGTCAAGATCCAAGTCCTGATGCGACTGAGCCCGTTGGTCAACGCGTCGCTGATGAACTACGGGCTGGGGGTCATGCAACACTGCACGACGAGCGACATGCTGATTGCGAACGTTTTGGGCAGTCTGCCGTACGCGGCAATTTGGTGCTACTTTGGAAGCGCAGTTGGGGAGGCGAGCGATCTAGACAATCAGGATAACATAGATGCGCTTAGCCTGAGCTCAACAACTGGCTTGGTGACGTTTGTGTTGGGCATTGTCTTTACTTTGTTGGCCACCATTTTGATCACAAAGCACACGGCCAGGAAGCTCAAAGAATACTTTGAAAAGCACAACAGTCAGGAGAGGGAAAGGGGGGGACGGATGCAAAGTCCGTTGTTGAGGCCTGACGGGAGCGAAGGGGGGGG
>BRYC01001483.1:95497-106959 GCA_030267985.1 Parmales sp. scaly parma
GAAGAAGAAAATTTTGATGCAAGGTACAGTGGTGGAGCGGTTTAAAATTTCTACGACGACTAGAATATATTTGCTTTAAGCTGCTTTTTTTTGGTCAGGGTAGTCCCAATCCAACGAAGATTTGGGCGAGAGAATGGTATACTTCGCATGAGTGGTTAGTTTTGTTTCTCTCTTCAACACTCTTCTGTCACCCTCTCGCTCACTTCTCACCTTCGTGTTTGAACGAGGTGTAGCCATCATATCTGCTACTGTCGCGCGCCACGCGTTGTAATGAGCTGTTTGCTTGTGGGCAGCCGGGGCATCAGCTGATTTGTAAACTTCGGTCAAGAGGAACTTCGTGTTGTCGTTTTGATCCTGCAGCAGATCGAACCGAGAGATCCCAATTTCCTTAGTTGATTCCACAGAATTCTTCAGCGACGCAATCTTGAACGCATCCACAAACTCTGGCTTGACATCAATATACACGTTAACACTAGTGTAGGCAGAGGTTGACATCAATCTTGAGCTAATCCTGGAGTTGATCGTAGTAAACCCTAATAGTCTACCAAATTGCATTTATAAGAAGTATGTAGGGCTCGTATCTATGCTATCAATATACTGGATTTACTAGCTTGGACACTTGAGCTACTTTTTGCAGGTATGTGGCAGACCAAAATTTACACAACCAACCATCCAACCAACAAAAACGCAATCCAACCAGCAATCTCATCAACGACACTAGGAGTACGGCACGAAAAAAATTCTACTGCCGTTGACCAGTTCTAAAGACATTTCGGTCGACCACACATGCAGTTTTTTACAGTATTGATCGTGTTAGTGACCCTCAACTTTGGTGCGTTAGCCAAAAATGAGGTGGCTCAACAAACAGAGTACCCAACCTTCTTCCTCTCCTCCATTAACGATAGCCGTTGCTACAATGGTTATTCGTTTGTGACCTGTTCCGCCGACACCCTCTTTTACGTGAGTGGCAAGAACGGAGCTTTCCAGGTCCACAAGCGACCCGCCACTGGCACGAGCAAGGAGCTGTGCATGTCTCTGGGCAAAGTCAACCAGACGTTCCCTGAGGGGAGCAGCAGTCCGACCTTACCTGTTAAGCTGGCTAAGTGCACGCATGCTGGGGCGAAAATGTGGGATATTAGCGGTGACGATACATCTGGGTACCTTCTTCATGCTGAGGGGTACACGAAATGGTGAGTTCATGTTCTTGTTCTGTTAATTTTCTTTCTCTTCTTTTCCTATTTTCAAATGTCTTTTATCAATGGTTAATGGTCAATGGTCTTACCCCCCCCCCACTCCACCCACACACCCCACCCCACCCCACCCCACCCCCCAGCTTCAAACGCGATCCAACCACAGATGTGGGCCTTCTTGTCCCATGCCCCGTCCCCAACTCTCCCCCATCCCCAGAGACACAACTTCCCCCCCTCAACCTCCAATTCGTGTCCCTCCCAACCATAACCGCGATGAAAACCCCCTCCTCACTGCTGACCGCCTCCGCCGCCTCCGGCGACCTGAAAAATGTAAAGCGGCAGCTAAAGGACGACAAAACCCTCCTCAACAAGAAGGACTGGGACCTCGTCACGCCCCTCCTCGCCGCGAGCGCTGAGGGGCACCTCGACGTCGTCAAGTTCCTAGTGAAGGAGAAGGCGGTGCTGAGCACCATGGACAAGGACGGCCTCTCGCCGGTGCACCGCGCTGCGGTGGCCGGGCACCTCGACGTTCTCAAGTTCCTGGTGGAGAAGGCGGGGATGGACACGGACAAGGCGGTGCTGGGGAGCGACTCTAGCCCGCTTTGGCTGGCGGCGAGCGGGGGGAGGACCAAGGTGTTGGAGTATTTGATCAAGGCGGGGGGTGATGTTGATCAGAAGGTGAGTGAGAAGTGTGAAGTGAGAAGTTATTGGTTTGGTTGTGGAGCCCCCCCCCCCGAGCGCATGCCCCTTCTCCTTCNNACCCCCCCCCCCCCCCCCTCAATCACAGAGAATCGACGGAATGACCCCCCTCATTGCTGCCGTCATTGGCAACCACCCATTGACGGTAGCCCTCCTAATAAAACACGGGGCTGACCCAAACATCTCCGACAACGAAAACATCTCCCCTTTGATCAATGCCGCGGAGGCCGCAAGGTGAGCTAAAAAATATATAGTATAGCACGACAAAAAAAAATTAACGAAACTAAAACTAACATTATTTTCCAATTCTCGGTGGTGCAGTCCGGACATCCTAAAAATCCTTGCCCCCCTCGTGTCTGACCTGAACCAGGTCTCTGACACAATGTACACCGCGCTCGTCGTCGCTTCCGCGGCGAACAAGTACGAGAACGTAAAGGTTCTCCTCGAGGCTGGTGCGGACGTCAACCAAATCCTGGGGGACTCGGAGAAGGGGGAGGGCGTTACGGCACTCATGTACGCGGCGAGCAGCGCGGAGTTCCCGCTCATTAAGCTGCTGGTCGAGGGGGGGGCTGACGTTAAGATTAGGCATAAGGAGGGGGGGAGTACATTGATGGAAGGTGAGAATTGGAATTAAAATATCAGATAACATAACATATCGGAACTAACACAAACAAACCGATACAAATCACACGCAGCAGCTTCAAATGGACGGCTGGAGGTGCTGAAGTATTTCATTGAGCACGGTGGGCTGTACAACGACCACGACGATGATAACGTGACCACTTTGATGAGTTCCTCCGCGCAGGGAAACTACGAGGTGAGTGAGTGAGCGAGCGAGCCTTGATGAAGACGAGAGTACGAGCCAGCGAGCGAAGCGAGCTAGTCACAACAAGTGTCCGTGTCCGTGTCCGTGTCCGTGTACAGACGAGAAATATATACGAGCCACTACTAACCCCTTCGCACCTTCTTCGCTCGGCGCAGTGCGTTGAGTACCTCCTCTCCCTATCCAAGAAAGCCGGCACTCTCGCAACCTGGATCAACCAGTACAGCGACTCCGGTGGCACCCCGGTGATGTTCGCCGCGGGAGGAGGAAACAAGGAAATTATTCAGCTCCTCATCGACAATGGGGCGGACGTTTCCCTTCGAGTTAAAGCCGAGCCGGCCTACTTGGATAAGATGGCAAAAATGATTGCGGAGGGGCACAGTCCTGAGGAGCACACTGACGGAATCACCGCTCTCCACGTTGCCGCCACTGGGGGCAAGTTCGAAGGTGAGTCTCACTCAGTCTCCGCTTGCCTTGAGGAAGAAGATAATTATATATACGAGCCACTACTAAGCTAAGCTAAGCTAAGCTAACCCACCCAAACCCACCCAATTCGAATTCATTTTCGCACCTTCTTCGCTCGGCGCAGCCTGCAAAGTCCTCATCAAAAACGGCGTTGACGTCGTTGCGGTTGACGACGAAGGCAAGGCAGCCCTTTCCGAGGCGATCAAGTTCAACCACGGCGACATAGCCATGCTTCTGATCAAGCACGGAGCCGACCCCAACGAGCTGTACATCGACGAAGAGGGCAATCCTCACAACCTGCTGATGGACAGCATCATCGTCGAGAACGAAGAATTCGCCGAGGCTCTGTTGAGCAAAAACGCGAAGGTGAGTCCTTAAACTAAATCTAATCTAACTAATTTAAACTAAACTATACTAAACTAACACACACACACTACTAACACATACGCAGATCGACCACGTCGACGAATCGGGAGTGACTGTGCTGATACAGGCGGCCCACCGTGGCATGATCAATATAGTCGAAACGTTGTTGATCAAGAACGATTTGACTCTAGATGTCAACGCCGCGAACAACGAAGGCATCACTGCGTTGATCGCCGCTAGCAGCGAGGGGCACTCGGAAATCATTGAGCTACTGCTCAAATCCAAAGTGGCGGTGCAGGTCGACGCCGTTGACACGGACGGAACCACTGCGCTCATGGCAGCGGCTGTCAGGGGACACGCCGGGGTTGTCAAGAGCCTGCTTACGGCCAAGGCGAACGTTGACAAACAAAATGTCGACGGGCACACTGCGCTCATGTTCGCCTACAACGGAAAAACTCAAGTGGAAACATTGTGGGACAGGTACGGGAAGGACCTGAGCGAGACTGAAGTCGACTTCCTGCTCGTGCAAGAGGCACTGAAGAACCACACCACTACGGTCGAGGTGCTCGTGAAGGGGGGTGCGAACGTTCTGATCAAGGACAAGGAGGGGCACGTTGCTTCTGATTTTGACTACCACCCGGAGGTCGACGAGGAGGTGCTCGAGAAAGAGAAGGTTTCGGAGAAGAAGAGAAGGAGGAGCACGAAGGAGTTGTGAATGAGGCAGTCATCATCATGGGGGGATGGATTTGTTTAACTGGCTACAATAAACACACAAGGTATTTTTGCAGATAAAAATTCTTATAATTTGCCTCAAAAAATCTAATACCACACTTGTGGGCCCATCCCCAGCCCCAGGCCTCTGTATACACATATTCAGTAACGCAATGCCCTTGTGGAGGGTTCGGAGTTCGGCTTCAGTCGCCACCACCCCCGTCGGCGCCTTGCACGTCTTCTTGTGCTTCTTCCACGCTAATTTTTGGCAAGAGGGGGAGCAGTAGAACGTGTTTTTGCACCGTGCGCACGGTTTGGCGGGGAGGGAGCTGCAGACGTCGCACTTGTGGGTTGGCTTGAGGACGGCCTCAATTTCAACCAGCTCAGCCTTGTCGTACTTCATGTGCTTGATGAACGTGCAGGCAGTGTTGTAGGTACCGTAGATCTCGTGGTGCTTGGTGGGGAGGGATTGGAGGAGGAGGGTGGGGAAGGGGGTGGAGGAGATGTACTTGGGGGTGAGTCGGAGGACGTTTATGATCTCTTTGCACGCATTGAATTGGGTAGACTCGGCAAACTCGAGCATTGTGTTGCTATGGATGTTTTTATCGGTAAGGGAAAGTGGGTGCCGATGGATCATTCGAAGAGCAAGAAACACGAGGGAGTCGCTGTATATCTGGCTATAGCAAGCAACAAGTAGAAGAAGTTCAGAATTGTAGTATTTGAGCACTTCACGCACCAACTCGTCATTGTGCTCGTTGATGAACTTGTGGCAGTCTGCATACGATCGTGATCTGATCCAATCAATCATCTCATCCTGCCAATAAGCCACTGGTGCGTACAAGCGGGCCATCTCCTTAAAACTCAACGGATCAGCTTCCTCGGGAGTGAGTGAGAACAAGCCGATGATCTCAGCACAGGCTCCACTCCTACGGGCAATGTCGAGGGGAGTTTCGCCTTCATTGTCTCGTGTGGTGAGGGCCATTCGATTGTAGCAAATCGACTGCGCGCCCACAAAGACAAGAACATGTGTGTGTGTCTGAGCTTTCGCTGCCATCCAATGATGTGGCAGTCGTCCATGCTCATCTCTCTCCTTGTACTTTCTCTCAAACAAATCATCGTTCCGATCTGGGTGAATCATGGCTATTTGCACCGCGGGCCAATCACGCTTCTTGAGCCACTTGTGGTGCTGGTTCATCGTCATTTAAGCTTTTAAGTGTGGAGTCTTGAAGCAAAGTTATTTGAACTGGGTTAGAATGATATGCTGGGGTGGCGTGTGGGACGGTGTTCTACCTTGGAAGCGTGTTCCGAAGATGATATGCTGGGGTGGAGTTTGGGGCGGTGATTACCTTGGAAACTTATGGCGGTTCCAAGGAAACTGGCTGAATGAACTGAATATCCGAAGGTCGTCCCAGAGTGCCAGAGGAACATTTTGGGCAATTTGTTCGTATTTTGAATCGAACTTTGCCGCGCCTTTTCTAACAACCCTCCCGCCCCACAGACTGATCGCCGATATGTCACACTCGATAGCTAACGGGAGTCCCGAGTGGATGCCACTTTACCAAAATAAGCGCGGTGCTATCATGAATACATTTTTTATCCACCATGAACTTGTCGCCATAGCGCATAAACTCGACAAGATAGACTCTTCTGATAAATCCGACGCCCTCGACAAGGATTACGCTGATCTCCAAGCTAAGATCAGTCAGACCAGGGACCTGTTGGCCGCCGCCGACACAGAGGTGAAAGTGGGCGACGACGCCAAGGACATCGTGAAGCTGCTCCAGGACATGAAATCCGAGATTGCGGAGGTCAAGGACAAGCAGGACAAGCAGTGCTGCACCATTTCGTAAGAGCCGCCGTTTGCCAAAAGAAATAAGCTGCGTGTTTGCCACAACAACAAATTTAGATTCAATAATGTCAACAATAATGACAACAATACGAAGATCTCACGAAGATGAAGAGAGACCCAAAGCACGCAGGTGTGGATTAAATAGGATGAACACAAGCGTATCAAACCAGGAAAAATTATTTGAATATTTGAAGTGTTTTGATGTTTGTCGTAGGCAATGTGTGCATAGGATTTTACGTTGGGTACTCCGGGGTGCGGGGGGCTGGATTTTACGTTGGGTACTCCGGGGTGCGGGAGGCTGCGGTAAGTATGAGGTACATTTGAGGAGCGGAGGTCGATGGGTTGCCGTTCTGTGTGGACATGAAAAATCGCCCCTGGCGATTTGGTGGTTTTCGTATGGTGTTTGAGATGTTTGTCGTAGGCAATGTGTGCATAGGATTTTACGTTGGTACTCCGGGGTGCGGGTAGGTATGTTTATCTGTGTACAGCCTTAATAACTAAAACATGTGTTTTGTTAAAGATAAATCCAAATTTAAAATCATATGCTGATAGCATAAAACCCCAAAACAATCGACACAGTTATGGTTCTATTATACAGCATAATGTTTGTGATCCATTTTTTCATGATCCCTGATGTAGTCGCACTAGTTTCTCTGAAGGGGTTGCCCAGAAGCTCACTTTCAACAGCATCCACTGCCACAACTCGACGATCATTCACCCACCAAACCCTTGGTGTAGCCCTTCTCCTCCCAATTTCTCAAAGCTTGCCATCTCCTGTGTCAGCGAGTGGTGGCGCAACGGCAGGAAAGTACACGACAATCCCAATTGCGAAAAGAAGATACTATGGTCGTGTCCAAGAAGCTGTTCACGAGTATTTGTTGATCGGGCCGGCTATCGTTAAGGGTGAAATGGAGGACCCGACCCTCAAGCTCTTCTTTGACAAAAATGGGATAGTCACCGTGGAGGCCAAGCGTCAGGATATCAACGGTGCCTGTACCAAGAAGGTGAGTGAGGGAGTTTTTTGAAAGACGAGACTTCCATCGCATACTCGCGCTCGCGATGGAAGTACGCGAAATGGCTACGACATAATATATAATGCTACATCCACTACTAAACTAACCCACCCAATTCGTTTGGCTCGCTTCTGCTCGGTGTAGAACAACAATTGCAAGGGGATCGAAATCAGAGATTCGCGATACAATGACATGACTACTTCGATGTATTTGCTTGCCAATGCCTTCCGCTTCAACCAACAAAAAGCGCCTGATAACCTCCCAACCGTTAAGGCTGCGAAAAAGTTCTTCATCGAGCTCGACACCCTCAACAAGCTCCTCTCGAAGAAGAACGCCCCTGTTGACAAGGTTCGAAAATCGTACTCAAACTCTCTGGACGTCCTTGATCAGTATTTAGATCTGGTGGAGCTGCCACCCTTGGCCGGCAATAACTACGACAACGAGTTTGACACGCGTGTCGGGCGGACTGCACGAATAACCTAACCTTACCCAACCCTAACACTAACCGTAATGGTTTTTTACAATATTCTCTTTCGAGTCAGTCATCACCAACAAAATCTTCAAATCTCGACGGAACGGCCCACGAGGTCTCTCCGGTCTTTTTGTGTTCAAAGTATTGGTCTCCGTTTTCAGTAACGTGTCTTATCCAAATTATCTCCCCCCCCCCGTCCCGTCCCTCTTCGTCACTCTCGTCGCTGTAACCGTCTTCAATTTCGATCTCCCACAACCTCTTTCTAATTACGTGACCTCTAAAGTGCGCCTGGACCACGCTTGCGCTCTCCCCCTGCGCTTTCTCCTCCTCCCTCGCCTCCTTTTCCTTCCTTTTCTCCTTCTCCTTCTCCTTTTCCCTCTCCTCCTCCTCCTTCCTCCTCCGCTCCGTCTCCTCTGCCTCCAGCATTTTGCTCGCGTCTGCTGCTCCTTTCAACACCTCGCACCTCGCCTTCGCCTTCTTCCCTCTCACAATTTTCTGAAGCATGACCGCTGCGTCGTCCTCCTCGATGTCGCACAGTTTCTTCCGCACAAGAAAGCCCCTCGCGTGCGCCTGCAGAAACACGGCCCTCTCCGCCTCCTTCTTGGTCTCCTCGACCAGCACTTGCTGTTCCATTTGCCAGTTCAGCTGCTTTTCGTGCTCGATTTGTTCCTTCACGGAGTTTGAGTATTCCAAGGTTGGTGGTTCTGGTGGCGGGGGTGAGTCTGGTGGCGTGACTGGTGGTGGCAGGCAATCCTCCTCCTCCTCTTCTCCCTCCTCCTCCTCTTCTTCCTCCTCCTCTTCTTCCTCTTCTTCCTCCTCCTCTTCCTCCTCCTCGCTACTGCTGTCAGACAAGGCAATCGGTTGCAAAACGTGCTGTTGCTCCACAGCCCCAAGAGTGGTAATTGTTACTTCGCTTTCCGAGGGTACAGCTCTAGCATTTTTGAACAACTTTGGCTGTAATTGTATCGGTGGTGTAGTCCTTAGGGTGATGTTATCATTCCCTCCCCATCCCGTTCCCAAATCCCTCTCCTTTTCTCTCCTGTAGCCATTGTTGCACAGCCCTTCTACATAGTAGTTCCCCGTTTTAACGTTCAACAAGGCCACAGCGTACTCTCGTAGTAAACAGCTCATCTCGCTACTCCTTTTTGTGAAAAATTTTATTTTCAGTCCCTTGCCAGATTTCTTCACCGCCTGGCTGGCTGTCTCGAAGAAGAAGAAGTGGCTGCCTGCCCTGTGGCCCCACTTTGCGAGGAACTCGAGGCTGCGCCGAGCGAACCAAGCGAGCCAAACGAATTGAGTGGAATAATGTTAGTTGAGTAGTGGATGAGGCCATTTCGTCTGTAGTCATTTCGCGGTTTTCATCATCCGCTCGCTCACCTGTACAGATGCAAAACGTCGGTTGGGTCAGATTTGCGGCAAACGAGCATCCCCCTGCTACAAATTCCGACCAAAATATCTTGCGGGAAGGTCGGGCAAGTCGTCTGATCGGACTGGCAAGGGAACATTTCGCACCCATAGTTTGTGAGCTTCCTTGTCGCGAACAGAAATTGGTTATCAAGGTCGTTCATTCGTTTTGTATCTGCACCGAGTGGGTTAGCCGCTTCGCACTCTTCGTCAGACTTTCTGTCACTTTCTGTCACACTTTCTGTCACACTTTCGGTCACGAACTTTCTGTCACAATATTTTCTGTCTGTCACAACCCCCCCCCCGCTCCGCTCGCTCACCTTCGCTAATTTCTTTCCAGGACTGGATCACTTTTTCTTCCAAAATATGGTTGTGAAGCGGGTTGTTGTTGTCACCACTACCACTACCACTACCACTACCACCACCGCAGTACTTCGCAATAACAGAACTCACGCAATCGTGCACCATCTCCAAGGTTGTGTTGAAATTTCCAAAATGCAAGCACAGACTCAGTCCGATGAAGTAGTACAACCGATCGGGGTCGTTCTCGTCGTAAATTGACCAAATGTTTCGGCTGAATTTCTCCTCAATTTGGTAGAAGAGAAGACTGCGGAAGCTAGAACTCAATTCAGACGAGGGGGAAAGAGTGTGTTTCCCAATTGGATCAATGCAATCGAAAATCTTGTCAACCCAAAGGCGAACTTTGAGCATTAATCGGGGCTCCTGGAACTTGTAGGTGTGGAGCGTTCTCAGAATTACTTCGTGGGGAGCAAGGACTGCAGGCCGAGTGTGGTTCCCCCGCGATTTTTCATCAAAAATGTAAAGGGCAAACACATCACACGAGTTGGCCTCGGGCATGTCAAGCTGCTCGAGAATCACGCAAAGGAGTTCATCAGCTGTTGTGTCTGCCACAACAGCGTATGTTTCGGAGAGGGAGGACACAGGTGTTGGTCCGGGAAAGTGAACAATGACCGAGTTGGAGGGGAGATTTGTGGACCTTCTGGATTTTCGCTTACTAGGAGAGGTGGAGGTTGTTAAAGGCGTTGAAGAATTCAAGTCAGCAGGGGGGGCACGATGATAGCCCACCATAAAATTTCAGTTGGCTACTGTAACAAAGGTGCTGATTTGTTCTGTAACAAACACACAAAAGGAGATATTTCTGAACACCTGAACACTTTTTATTTATATTTTTTCTACTTGCACACTTGCAATATCGCCATTTAGTTCCCGCTCAGTTCGCTTAATACGAGTTTCCAAATAGATGCCTTACTTAAAATTTCACGTGATATTCAAGATCTTGCAGTAAGACACAGGCGAGGGAAGTAGGACAAACAAACAGTGCTCTTAAAATTTCACGTGATATTCAAGATCTTGCAGTAAGACACAGCTCCAGAAGTAGGAAAAACAAACAGTGCTATGTCTTCTGTTGAGTGGCGACACCAGCATCCGGTACAGGGTCAACTATCCCAGTTCATGAGAGTGTCGGGCAAGAAACGAAGGCTGCAGGCTTCTGAGGGCTATTCTGGCTATCTGGTCAAGAAGGGGCAACTGGTGAAGTCCTGGAAGCGGCGTTTCTTCTCCCTCTCCTACGGAGTGTTAGAGTACTTTGAAGACGAGAAGGCGTTCGAGACCCACAAGAAGAATGGGTCAGTGTATGACTCTGGGGGAATGGACAGAGACCGAATGGCCCCTTTTCGCCCTAAAGGCGGATTGACTCTTGCCGGTGCGGACATCACCAACGTTAACGAGCACGAACTTACGTTTGAGATCCACACTAGCGATCGTGTTCTCCACGTTCAGGCGGAAACATCCGCCTCTCTCCTCGGTTGGCGGAGGAACTTGCACCTGAACATTGACCTAGCAAATGAGGATTCCATTTGCATGGGGGAGAAAAACCAGGGCGTGATCAATTGGGTGAAGAAAATTGGGGACATTGCTTTTGAAGCTGAGACTCGGCTGAAAGAAGGCGTAATGTTCAAGAAGTTTTGTCGCTCAAGATTTTGGGGGAGGGTGAAAGGCCACCCGCGGCACTTCAAGCTCTCCGATGACGCACAAAGTCTGTGCTGGTTCAAGGTTGGGAAAAATGGGGAGCTCAAGAAAGATTCGAAAAAGTTTGTAAACATGAAGGAGGTTGGTTTTGTGGAGGGTGGGCTTGGCGCCATCAACGCCATGGTAAGAGTGAATAGTTTGTCTTTGGTTTTTGGGAACGCCTTGCGGGAGATTTACGTAGAAGCTTGCAACGAGCGAGAGCGGGAGAGTTTCTTGGCAGACGTTTGGGCAATACAATATTTTACTGGTCTCAAGGCTTGTCAGAAGTCGTTGGTAGACGAGCTCCAGAAGCAGAACACACAAACCGAGCGAAAAAAACTGTCAAATCTCCTTCACCATCACCCCGACATATAAAAAAGGAAAAAAATTTCACCAAATCTAGAAGCGTGAATTGTAATTAATCCGTCCGCCTTGTCCCCCC
>BRYC01001483.1:106965-117520 GCA_030267985.1 Parmales sp. scaly parma
CCCCCCCCCCCCTGCCTCTGTCCCTCCCACTACTCAAATACGGACTAGGATCGTTCCTCGCCCCGCTTCCTCCTATGCTGTTCTGCTGCTCCCTATTTTGCCGCGATTGTTCTCTTTCTTCTCTGGCTTTCTGGGCTGCCACCTGTCGATCGTGCTGTTGCTGGTACACCCCGCCTCCCCCTCCCCCTTCCCTTCCTATCTTCTCATCTTCCTTAGCTGGATGGTTCTCTCTGATAATTTCTCCACTTCCATTGCTCTCGTTGCTCACAGAATTATTATCTCCATCCCCCCTGCCCCCCTTGTTGTTTCCATTTCCATTTAACATTGACAAACTCCTCGTGGTCGTCTGGTTGTAGCTGAAGCTGTACCCGCCCATCATCATGCTGCTGTGCCCCTGATTCTGGTTCTGCACCCTCTCCCCCTCTGCCTCTTGCCTCCGATGCCTGAGGAGTTGCCTTTTTCGCTCGCAGAACTCTAGCTCGAGGTCTTTCGCCTCTCCTCCGTGTGGCTCGCTGCTGTTGTTGGTGTTGGTGTTGCTTTTGGAGGTGGTGTCGAAGGAGAAACTGTCCGTTGATAATGTTCGACTCCGACCTTCCTGCTGCAGCGGAGTTTTGTCCTTTTCCTTGTCCTTCTCTCTCTCCTCCTGCTCCTGCTCCTGCTCCTGCTCCTGCTCTTTCTCTTTCTCCTTCTCCTTCTCCTTCTCCTTCTCCCCCCCCCCCTTCTCTCCCCCGGCAAATATGTTTGGCCTCTCCGTTTCCCTATCTCTATCGCTCCCGCTCCGCCCCCCCCTCTCATTCTCCTCCCGAATCTCCTCCTGCTTCTCCAGCCACTCCTTTTCGAGCGATTTGAACTGCCTTCTAATCAGAGCGAGCTCGGCAGTGGGGTATACACCGAGCTCCCGAAGCCTGGTCAGCTCGGAAGTGACCGCCTTCTCGGTGGAGTGGATCTGGTTTGCGGCGGTCAGCTCCTTGGACAGCAGGTTCTTCGTCTTCTGGAGCTCGGAGGGTTTCAGCCACCTGGACCAGGTAAGCAGTGAGAGCTTGGCGTTCTGCGCATCTGTCAAACTTGCGGTTTTGCTGTATCCGTTTATTCTCACCGCATTCGTCTCGTTGAAGTTGGAATTGGAATTAAAATCTCCCTCTTCATCCCCCGCGCCCCCTCCCCCCGTCTCCCCCCCCTCCCCTCTCTTATCTTCTCCGTTAAAATCTTCCCCGAAGCTCTCACCCTCCAACTCATTCTCGTTGTCCAGATTTTGATTTTGAGTATTACTATGCTTCAGTTTAATAGAATTCATGTTGTTGAACTTGGAGTTGGGGTTGTTAAGCACGACGAGCTGCCAGCAGTACTTCTCCGACGACTCTGCCGAGGCCCTCCTGCAGAAAGTTTTTATCGTTGATGCAAGCTTCCCGTTCTCGAGCTCTGCGCCGAGCGAAGCGAGGCGCATTTTTATGAAGCAAGAGCAAAACGAGTGAAGCGAGTCAAAAGAATTGAGTGGAATAATGTTAGTTTAGTAGTGGGTGAAGCCATTATGTCTGTTGCCATTTCGCGGGATTCATCGCGAGTATGCTCGTCTTCGTCAAGGCTTGCGAGCGAAGCGAGCCAGCAACACCTACACTAGTTGTGACTAGCTCGCTTCGCTTGCTGCTCGCTTCGTTTGCTGCTCGATTCGCTTGCTGCTCGATTCGCTTGCTGCTCGCTTCGCTTGCTGCTCGCTTCACTCGCTGGTTCGCATGCTCGTCTTCCTCAACCCCCCCCCGCTCCGCTCGCTCACCTTGCAGAAGACTCGACGCGGCCTTGATCATATGCAGGTCGCTCGGCGTCTTTCCCGAGGCGTGGAAGGGCGGCTTTTTCGGCAGGTATTTGGAGGATTCAGAGGAAAGGGTGGAATTCAATGGGCGGGAGCTGTCCAAATAATGCTTCAAATTCGTGTGCAAATTGCACAAGTACTTTGGAGTTGTCCTCGGCGTTGCGCACGACAAACACGCACGCCAGCGACAGAAGTTGGACAAAATTGCGTTGTCCCACTTCCGCTTACCCCCCTTCTTCTCCTTCCTGGCAGCGGAACCTGTGCCAACTCCAACTCCAACTCCACCGCCATTTATTGTATCGTTCTCAAAATCCACCTCCAAAATATTTCCCGCCAGCCCCGCGACGTCGCTCATCTCGTACTGCACCAAAGCCGCGGTGGCTGTCGCCCAATCAACCTGTAATTCAACCGGGTTTGTTTTAGTTAGTATACTGGGCCGGGCTAGCGTTTCATTTACGGCTCACCTTGGGGTAATTCTCCACGACGTTGTTCTCGTCGTCCAAAGAGTAGAACTCCCTATCGATGGGCAACGGCGGCTTTGGATTGAAAATCACGCAATATTTGTGCACAGTCTTGCGCTCCCCGCTGGGTTTGGGCGGCTTTTTGGGCTTTTGCTGATCCGCCCCCCGCCAGTTGGTGAAGTTTTTCTTGGAACTGCTGCTGTTTGCGTCTGGATTTTCTTCCTGTTGCTGGAGCTTACGCCTCTCGTTCTCCTCGTCAACAATTGCCTTATCGGGGACCAATCCAATGGCGTTAGGTAGCTTGTTGTCGCAGTCAATGTTAGTGGAAGCATTTGGGTTGTTCACGCTGATCCCTGCGCCGAGCGAAATTATAATGTGTTGGTGAAAGAAAGAAGAAGTGATTCGTTATTGTATTCTCGTATACTCACCTTGGTTCAAATTTGCCTCCTTGTTCCTCGCGACGTACGTGGCCAGCATCTCCCTCATGGACGATTCGCTCAGCCCCGCAATTTGTGAGTTAACCAACGGGTCGAAACTGAAATTGTTTTGCGACTCTGACCCCCCCGAATATGACAAATTCTGATCCCCCGTAGTATCGCCATTGTTCACCGCCTCCCGGTTGACCTTGCTGTACACGCTGCCATTGGTCTTGTTGTTGCTAACATTGATTGAGTCCTTCCCGTGGTTATTCTTCCCCAAGGAATTCTCGTCGTTCTCGAGCACAACGAACAGATTTCCCACTCCCCCCTCGACGAGGGATAAGGGAGGGTACGCTGCGTCGAGCTCAACGCACTGGTGGAGCGGTAGCTGGGACTTGTATGTTGTCATCGCTGCCGACTCCAACAATTGTAGGACGGTTGCTGTGGCGAAGTGGAGCCGAGCGAGATTTGATAATATTAAATAATTGTTAAAAATTGTTAAAAAAGGCTTCAAAGGCGAATCACTGAATCGGCGGTAACTCCAACGTATGGAGGTTTTAGACGCTCAAAATTGGACACGGTGGCTAGTTTGCCCAGGCGCATCTTTTTGTGCGAAGGTGTTGTTCAGGGACGGTCCAAAACAGGCCAACCCAAACCACCATCCGCACGCCCAAACCTCAAAAAAACCAAAAAAAAGGCGAATCACCCTAGTGGCTCGTATTACATACTCACCTGGGGCGAAATGGAGTCTTACGGTGTGGCCGGAAGAAGACTTGTAACGTGTTTCGAGGATATCGGGGTAGCTTAAGATGCTGTCCAAGTCCTTTACGGGGCTTTCCGAATTGGGACTTTGCGAGCCAATCTTGTGATGCTTGTTCACGGTCTTGTACACACTCATCAACTGCGTCTTCTCGTCCTCGAATTTTCCTTTATACGCGGCCATAACCTCGCTGGAGATGTTGCTGTCGTACAGCGAGGAGATGAAGTTGTGCATCACGAGGGATGATTTAGTGTTGAAGGCGACGTCAGCCGTTTTCGTCTTGTGGGATTTTGTGTTGTTGGTGGTGGTGGTCGTCGCGTCGTTGTTATTTGGAGGTGTGGGTGGAGGAAGCATGCTGTCGGCCCCTTGCGATCCACTATTTACATTGACATTGTTGGTCTTCGCCACCTTTCCGTTTCTATTTAATGCCCTCGCATTAAACGCCCTCTCCTCGATGCAGTAGTAAACCCTCGAGCCGATCGGACTCGTGGTGGTTACACTGTGAGGGAATCTAGAATCGAAAAGCACCCCAAATCCGCCGAGAAGAGTCCAGGAGATGGGCTTCGAGGAGAGGAGTAGTGAGGCGGGGAATAGCGGTACCTCGCATACGTTGTTGTTCAGCACGCGGGTGGTGTTGGTGAACTTGGCCTGAGGCAAAAGATTTGGCTGCGAAATACGAGCGAAACAACAGAGACAAAAGAATTGAGTGGGTTAGCTTAGTAGTGGATGTGGATGGTTGTAGCCCTTTCCGCTCGTTCGTTCGTTCGCTCACCTCCTTGTGCTTCATCCGATTTTGGTGATTGTTCATTATTGCAACCAAAAGGGCGTTTAAGGAGTTTAAAGACGAGGCTGCGCCGAGCGAAGAAGGTGGGAAGTAAATTAAGTGGAATAACGTTAGTTTAGTAGTGGATGTAGACATTATGTCTAGCAGCAATTTCGCGAGATCCATCGCGAGTATTCTCGTCTTCCTCAAGGCTCGCTCGCTTCGCTCACACACCTGGGATTGAAACTTCGTTCGTTGTGCCGCGGTCTAGGCGGGACTCCCGCTCGGAACGACGGTGGGAGGTGGAAAAAGAGGTGGAGGAGGTGGAAGCTGTGACGGGAAGATTTTTTGAGGAGTTGTGGGAATGCTGGGTGTGGTGGTTCTTGGATTGGAAGGTCAGAACACGCTTTATTTTTATTATTGTCTTGGGGGGGGAGTCGGAATCGTCTGAGTCCGAGTTTGTTTCGTTATTGTCGTCATCGTTGTCGTCCTCGTTGTCGTCCTCGCGCTGTGTAATGTTAGTTAGAAGGCAGAATTCAAGCAAATGAGACTGATTTGTGAGACTCACCTTCTGAATAATTTTTCGAAAAAAGGAGGAATAGATTGCACACTGCTCCATGCCAAACTTGTCCACGGAAAGGTCATTTACAAGCAAGCCAGTTGAACCGGCGTCCTCTTCGAGCCGAAGTGCTAGCCGCTCCCAACGGAGCGATTCAATTGCGTCTCGGAGCTGGGAGTCGACCGTGGAGTCGAGGTACTCGGATCTGCGGATGCCTCGGAGGCGGGCCTTCTCAAACTGCGACGAGCAAAATAAAGCGAGGCGCATTTTTAACGAACCACGAGAGCAGCGAGCGAGCCAAACGAACAAATTGGGTGGATTAGCTTAGTAGTGGATGTAACCGTTATGTCTGAAGCCATTTCGCGCACTTTCATCGCGAGTATACTCGTCTTCCAAAAGGCTCGCTCGCTCACCTCCCCCAAACACTCAGACAGGAGTTCCCTCAGTCTCCGCCTAGCGCTCTCCTTCTGTTGCTGTAACTTTCTCTTGTACAGGTCGTCTTTCGTCATGATTGTTAGTAGCATTTCATCGATTCGGTCCGCTAGGGAGGTTTTCTTAGTTTGGAGGGATGTGTGGGTGAGGGTGCGGTTCTTGGAGCAGATTAGCTCCAAACGTTTTATTCTGGAAAGTTTCTGGGTGGCGTCGGTGTGTATGTTGTTTTGAATCTTTTTCAGAAGGGGGGATGGTGATGGGGATGAAGATGGGGGTGGTTCGAAATCGAAGGGGGGATGAGAATTGGACTTGGACTTTGTTTTGGTAGGTCTGGGGTTGGCAGCCGATACTTGGACTAGAGTTGCAAGGATTCTATTGACTTTGAGTTGGTGTTGCTGAGAGGGGTTTAATGACAGGGTGTTGGGTCTGGCTGTTGTTGTTGTGGTTGTGGTTGTGGTTGTGGTTTTGGGTGTGGGGTTTGGATTTGGTTTTTGTTTTGTGTTGTCAGCACCAACAGTTGCTCGAAATGTATGGAATAGTTCATCATAAAAAGAGAGGTTGACAAGACCGTCTTGGGTGGAGGAGACTCGCATAAATTCACGAAAAGTTTTTTTGAATTTTTTTAATGTTGCAATGCTAGATACAATATGCAAAGGAATGCCTAACAATCACAGCAGCAGTAACAGCAGCTAATTTCAACCCCCCTCCCAATTACGGTTCAAGCAAACAACTACAAAGGGTCAATAACAGCATCAGCAACAATTTTCACCAATCCAATCCAAAACCAAACCAAAACTATCAACACAACCCCGATGGGCAGGGGTGGCAATGAACTATTGGTCACTGGCTCAACGATGGCAAAATCTCAGTCTCTCCCGTCCCTAAATAAAGCAATGTCAACAAAGAAAAAATCAAAAACACAAAGAAAATCAACACTTGCCAAGATCACCACTACATCTCGGAAGAAAATTTCTTCTTCTGCAGCTCCTCTTCCACTTCCACTTCCACTTCCACTTCCACTTCCACTTCCACTGCCAAGCGTGAGGGCAAAAAAGCCACCAACACCTGTTGGCTTTCTTCGAGCTCTGACAAAGGAAGAGAAGGCTGCAGGCAATAAAAAAAGGAATCCCCAGAAGGGGAAAGTAAACATGCAAGATGCGAGGGAGAGGTGCAATTTTGCCTGGGATGAGGACAATCGAATGGAAGTCCTCCGTTCGCAGATAACAATCAAGTACAGCCACTACAACTCCACGTTTGAGGCGCGGAACGGAATTTGTCGGTGGGCAGATATCGATGAGAAGTACGCGATCTCCTTTGTGTTTCAAGGGAATTTCCTGCGGCACGTGATTAACGAGAGGGCTGTTGGAGGGTGGAGGGCTATGGAAGTTTGTGAAGACGAAAGCGCGGCGCCAGTGAAAAATGTGCGGGACCCAAGCAGCAAAATATTGCGAGCCGACTACTTCATGGGGTTGAGTAGTGCGAATAATAATGAGTATTTGTTGGTCTTGGACGAGGATGAGAAAGAGGGTAGGGGCAATAGTGCAAAAAAGGTGATTTATATTGCGAATGCGAATGCGAATGCGAATGCGAATGCGAATGCGAATGCAACCAATACGAAAACAAAGGCGAGCGAGTTGTTGACAAATGAACTGAAAAAATTTTGTTCAAGTGAACTGAAAGCGAAAGGAGAGGAGATGAAGGAGATGCTGGAGGCGAGAGACGTTGAAGAGATCCTATATGGAAATTAATAAAAGCAAATGTTTAGGTAGGAGCAATATTTCTAGTCATAATCAATGGAAGAGTCAGAGTCATAATCGTTGGCAGAATCAGATCTAAACGTCTTTTTGAGATCCATAATTCGCTCGGTCACGTGAAACGGAAGAGAGATTGTCTCCATGCTGAACTTGTTTGGAGTGTTGTCGTCGTCTTGAGAGTCGCTGTCGACTTGCTGAAGGTCATCAGAGTCGGCCATTGATGAGGCACAGGAGGGAAAGACAAGCCGGGAGGAGAGGAGGAAGTCCAGGGGAGAGGGGGGAGGGGAGGGAGGGGAGAGAAGGGCCGACGGATGGGGGGAAGAAGTCGGGGGGAGGGTGCAAGTGGGGCAATTTTTTGTGAAGCATGAGTCTTCGCTGCACGCTCCCGAGAGCCACGTGTCGATGCATGCACTGTGGTAGACGTGGCCGCATGAAAGCGTCTTGACGTTTTCGAACAAGTTGAACGACTCGAGGCAAATTACGCATTCCTCGTCCTCGGATGAGGATGAGGATGAGGATGAGGATGAGGATGGGCTGTTTGGAGGAGACACTATGGGCGCATTGGCATCGAGGAGTATAGAGTTGGAAATCATCTCCCAGTCCGAGGAGGAGGAGTAGGAGGTGGATGAGGAGGAGGAGGAGGAAGATAGAGAAATTACATCGTCATAGTCTTCGTTGGGGGGGGGGGGTATCTCTTCTACAATTGGGGATGGAGGTGGTAGGGTGGAAGGTATTGGCGTGGGTGTAGAAGTTGGTTTGGGTGTGATTAAGGCAGCGCCATAACTGTGCTCTGGTATTGAGTCCAACTCCGAAGCAGGCACGTGCCTCGCGCGAATACTTTTTTCAGTGTGCAAATCAATCTGTGAAAGGGTCCAGGACATACGCGCAAACGCAAGAGGTTCCCACAACAGTTCTTCTAGTCCTGCTTGTTGTTGTGGGGTTGAGTTGCTTGACGATGCTTGTTGTTGTGGGGTTGAGTTGCTTGTCGATGGTGAAGAATTAATCTTGGGAATTTCTTCCTTGGTTTCCTTCGGCTGCGTAGAAGTTCGGAACATCGTATGCAGCCTGTTAATGATTATCGAGCTTCTAGAATTGGTCCACTCTGGTGGAGAATGCCGGATGAAGCCTGTATGAGGACTGTGCAAAGTTTGTTGATGGATCAAATGACATTTGGAATTCTGTTTCAGTTTCCGCTCGTGCATGTACCCCAAGTGAGCTGAATGCATCTTAACAGAATTTTAGATGAATTGTGGCTGGGAAAAGATAAAGATATCTTTTGAGTTGTTGTCTGTGGGGGGTGGGTAAAGTTTTAAAAGTGCAAGAATTCTCTTTTTCAAGTTTATTTTTCTAAAATTTTTTCTGGAAAAGAAATAATTTGCAGTGCAAGGATTTGAGGGCCGACCCGATAACAGTTGGCCTCATAAAAATGTTGTCAATACAAAATACTCAATTATGGTTATGTCCGATCTGCATTTTCCCCCTTCGTTGTCGCTTCAAACTCGTCAAAAAAGGAAGTGTTGTCATCATCGTCGTCTTCCCCTCCCCCTCCCCCTCCCCCTTTGTCGTGTTCTTCCCTCACTTTCTGGCGCTCTTCTTCCGCTTTTATTAGTTTTTCCTCCTCCAACTGACTAGCCTGCATTTTTTTCTGCTCAAGTTTAAAATTCTCGCCCCCCGTTTTTTTTTCAAACTCGTCGAAAAAGTCCCCTTCGCCGTCGCTTGTGTTTCGTTTGTGGGTAGCCTTGTCTCCTCCCGAGACGAGCACCTGGCTACCGTCGCTGAAAACCCATGTTGTTCCGGCCGGCCGATTTTCTCTCCCTTCTATTAACACTTGTATAGCGCTGCTGCTGTGCTTGTTATTGATATTCCCGTTATTATTGTTATTGTTGTTGTTATTGCTATTGTTATTCCCGGAAACGAGCGTCGCGTCGTTGTCCAAAATAACATTATTGTGGTTATTGTTATTGTTGTTCAATGCGGAAGCTTCCGTCGTGTTGTAGTTGTTGTTGGCAATGTTGTTGTTGTCCATTGAGAAGTCTCCAACCAAGCTCAGCACGTTATTCTTGAAAGCTTGTCGCTCGGAGTTGACAAATTCCTCGTCGGTAAACTGCTTGAAGTGCTGCGCCGAGCGAAGAAGGTGAGAGGCGCATTTTTAATCAAACAAGAGCAAAACGAGTTAAGCAAGTCAAAATAGTTGAGTGGGTTAGGTTAAAGTAATGACGTGGGAATGTAATTTCGCACGGAGCTTCGCACTCTTTTGTCACAAGGCTCACCTTGTGTGCAAGCAGCTGGGACGCTATTGGGCGCTTCTTGGGGTCCTTTTGGAGGCAATTTTTGATCAACTCCTTGAAGGTTTTGCTGTAGTTGTCGTCGGAAGAATCATAAGAGTCTAGAGAGGGGGGGTCTTCCTGGATTGTCAGGAGAAGAACTTTCATGGGAGGGTAGTGCGCATAGGGGGCGGCACCCTTGGCGAGCTCTAATGCGGTGATGCCGAAGCTGCGCCGAGCGAAGCGAGATTGTGCGCATTTTTAATTATTGAGCAAAGCCAAACGAAAATTGAGTTGGTTAGTTTGTGAGACTTAGCCAATTCGGGCACATCATCGCTCGAGTCTTCGCTTCGCTCGCTCACCTCCAAATGTCAGCTTTGAAATCGTAACCGACCATTTGCTCCATGACCTCGGGAGCCATCCAACACGGTGTTCCGACGAACGTTTTTGTATTCTCTCGCCTGTCCCCATTTTGACTCGTCAACCAACCACTGACGCCAAAATCAGCTATCCTCACGCCCCCCTCACCGTCAACTAGTATGTTTCCAGCCTTCACGTCGCGGTGGATTTGCCCATTCGATTCGTGCAGGTACTTGAGCCCAAGTAACGTCTGGTGCAGGATGAATGTTGTGTACTGCATCGAGCGATTTCGGTTTAGTTAACAAAAGGCAAAAAAGAGAAAACGACTGAATCGGCTGTAACTCCAACGTACAAATCAGGGTCATTCATGTACACGGTAATGTGAAAACTCAAAAAAGGCAAAAAAAGGTAAATCGCTGAATCGACCGTAACTCCACTCCATAACGTCATTGAACACTCAAAATTGGACACGGTGGTGGGTTTGGCCAGGCGCATCTTTTTGTGCGACGGGGTTGTCCAGGGACGGTCCAAAACACGCCAAGTGCACGTCAACGCCGCTTCACTCACCTGCTCACTGAAACCGACACCGAGCCCCATCGATTTCGTCAGAGACAGAACATGGAGCGTTGAGCCCTTGGACATCAGCTGGGTGACGAGCCACAGCTTGTCGCCAGCAACGAACGACGCGAAGCAATTGAGAACGTTGACGTGAGAGGCAAGGCGCATCGTTTGCACCTCACGGGATATGTCCTTGAGGTTCGCATTGCAATTGTCAAGCCCAATTATTTTTATAGCAACGTTCTGGTTCTTGGACGGACAGTGAGCCCGGTATACCGACGCAAAAGCTCCTTGGCCAATCTTGGCATGTAAGTTGTAAGTGTTTGGAGAGGTAGGGTAGGAATCTAGTGAGATTGATGTTGGTTTGTGGGATTGTGGTGTGGGGTTTGGGGCGGGGGTAGGAGTGGGGGTGGGGGTG
>BRYC01001483.1:122113-132910 GCA_030267985.1 Parmales sp. scaly parma
GGGGGGGGGGGAGAAGGGGGAGATTAGTGAAAAAAACTTTAATCTGACCTGGAAAGTCGGTTGGGTTAGTGGCCGTTATTAAATGTCGTTTTTGGGTAAGAGAAGTATAGGTGGAATTGTTGGATTTGCATTCACACGGGATTAGCTATCTCTTACCGGGAGAATTTATGAGGCCAGAAGATTTTTTTTTAGCAATTTTTAAGGTGAGGAGATTAGCCTTTTCATGCCAGTATCCCAAACTCTCCCCAACACCCCCTTCTCGTTTGACAGAATTTTCACGAGTATATCGATGCCTTCCAATGAGCACCACAAGTGGCTCAAGAAGCGTGATTGGCCGGCTGTGCAAGGAGCCATGGTTCACCCAGATCGGAACGACTTAGATTTGTTTGTGAGAAAGTACAAGGAGAGAGATGAGCATGGACGACTGCCACATCATTGGATGGCAGCGAAAGCTCAGACACACACACATACTCTTGCCTTAGTGGGCGTGCAGTCGATTTGGTTGAATCTACAGGCCCTCACCACACGAGACAATAAAGGCGAAACCCCCCTCGACATTGCCCGTAGGAGTGGAGCCTGTGCTGAGATCATCGGCTTGCTCTCCTTCACTCCCGAGGAAGCTCGTTCGTTGGGTTGGAAGGGGATGGCCCGCTTGTACGCACCAGTGCATTATTGGGTGAATGAGATGAATGGGTGGATCAGATCACGATCGTATGCAGACTGCCACAAGTGGATCAATGAGCACGATGACGAGTTGGTGCGTGAAGTGCTCAAATACAGCAATTCTAATCTTCTTCAAGAGATTGCTTGCAATAGCCAGGTTTACAACGACTCCCTCGTCTTTCTTACTCTTAGAATGATCTATCGGAGCCCACTTTCCCTTACAGATAAAGACACAGTTCACACAGAGACAGCCCTCCAGTGGGCACAAGATCCCCAATTCAATGCGTGCCGAGAGATAGTCAAGGTCCTCAGCCTCACCCCCAAGTACATCTCCTCCACCCCCTTCCCCACCCTCCTCCTGAAATCCCTCCCCACCAAGCATCACGAGATCTACGGCCCCTACAACACCGCCTGCACGTTCATCAAGCACATGAAGTACGACAAGGCTGAGCTGGTTGAAATTGAGGCCGTCCTCAAGCCAACCCACAAGTGCGACGTCTGCAGCTCCCTCCCCGCCAAACCGTGCGCACGGTGCAGGAACACGTTCTACTGCTCCCCCTCTTGCCAGAAGTCGGCGTGGAAGAAGCACAAGAAGACGTGCAAGGCCCCGACCACTCCTCCAGCCACCGAGGCCGACCTGCGCACCCTCCACAAGGGCATTGCGTTACTGAATATGTGCATACAGAGGCCTGGGGCTGGGGATGGGCCAACGAGTGTGGTTGTGGAGTTCCTGTTGCCAGGTCTAGCCTTTTAACAAAACACAAGGGTTTCGTTTTAACTTTTCATTTTATTCATCTTGCTTATGCAGATGCTCATGCTCGCTCATGCTATGCTCTACGCTGAGTCGTGAAAATTTTGGACGTTGTAGTCGGACAACGTGTGGCCTTCCTCGATTGGCTTACCGCTGTAGAGTCATTTTATTGTTGGCACTCCGCAGTCTCTCAAGAAATCTAATACCACACTTGTGGGTCCGTCTCCCGCTCCAGGCTCCTGGATGCACCGGTTTAACAGCAGCATGCCCTCATGCAAAACCCGCAATTCTGCCTCACTCGCCGCCACCCTCGTCGGTGCCTTGCACGTTTTCTTGTGCTTCTTCCACGCCGACTTCTGGCACTCGGCGGAGCAGAAGTAGCTGGTTTTGCACCGTGCGCAGGCTTTCGTAGTGGCGGTCTTACAGACGTCGCACTTGCGGGTCGGCTTCTTCAGCACGTCCTCCACCTCGACCAGCTCAGCCTTGTCGTACTTCATGTGCTTGATGAACGTGCAAGCGGTGTTGTAGGTGCCAAAGACCTCCTCGTCGACGAACTGCTTGGGGAGGTGTTGTCGAACGAGGGTGGGGAAGGGGGTGGAGGAGATGTCCTCGGGGGTGAGGCGGAGAACGTTTCGGATCTCTTTGCACGCATTGAATTGGGGGTGCTCAGCAAGCTGTAGGGACGTGTAGCCATTGTATGTATCAGTAAGGGAAAGGGGGTTCCGATGGATCATTCGAAGAGCAAGAAACACGAGGGAGTCGCTGTATACCTGGCTATTGCACATGTAGAAGAAGTTCAGAATTGAAGTATTTGAGCACTTCACGCACCAACTCGTCATCGTGCTCATTGATGAACTTGTGACAGTCTGCATACGATCGTGATTTGATCCACATACACATCTCACCCCTCCAATAAGCCACTGGTGCGTACAAGCGGGCCATCTCCTCCACACCCAACGAACGAGCTTCCTCGGGAGTGAGGGAGAGCAAGCCGATGATCTCAGCACAGGCTCCACTCCTACGGGCAATGTCGAGGGGAGTTTCGCCTTCCTTGTCTCGTGTGACGAGGGCCTGTAGATTGTAGCAAATCGACTGCACGCCCACAATGGCAAGAGTATGTGTGTGTGTCTGAGCTTTCGCTGCGAACCAATGATGTGGCAGTCGTCCATGCTCATCTCTCTCCTTGTACTTGATCACTAGCAAATCAATGTCGGTATCTGGGTGAACCATGACATCTCGTACCTTGAGCCAATCACGCTTCTTGAACCACTTGTGGTGCTCATTAGCAGCCATTACGTTTTTACTTTGGGAGCGTTTACGCAATCCAGCTGATTATTAGTACTACTCACTCAGTTGATGTGTTGCTAGACGTTTTCGTAGTGGCGTGCGTGCGTAGGCACAAATTTTTCGTTTGCGAGGATTTTGAAACGCCGGCACGGTCACCCCTCGACCATCCGAGGCGAAATTGGTTTGCTCATAATTCATCAAGGTTAGTGTTAGTGACCCCCCATTTGTCGTGTCACAGCCCTCCATCTGCCCCATACACCCCCCTAACCGAGCTTTTGTACCCACAACTGTCTCGAGGTGGCCGTGGTTGTCGATCGATCGGCCAAACACCCCCAATCTGAGCCCATCGTTTTGCCCCTCCTCCCTGCTTCCCTCCTCCCCCAGCCCCCTTCCCATCCTCTCCCACCCCCCCATCCACCCCCCATCCCCTCATTGCTGCAACCCCCCACCCCCCAGCCCCAAAGCTGTTCCTCCCTAAGCCCCAATTGTCCCCTCTTAGCCATTTCCGTGCCCCCCACTNCCCCCCACCACCCCCAACAGCTTATCACCCCTCCACTAAAAATAAATATGTCCACCGATCCTATGGAACCTGAGGTCGAGGCCGTCGCCGAGGAGACCTTCGAGGCTGTCGCCCCCGAGAACGAGGTCAAGCTTTACATGAAGTGGACCTTCGACGACATTGAGGTCAACGACATTTCCCTGGAGGACTACATTGCCTGCAAGGGGTCTCACTCCGTGTACTGTGCCCACACAGCCGGAAGGTACCAGAAAAAGAAATTCAGGAAAGCCTCCTGCCCTGTCGCCGAGCGCCTTGCTTGCGCTATGATGCGAAAGGGAAGGAACGCCGGAAAGAAGCTCCAGGTGTCCCGCATTGTGAGGCACGCTTTGGAGATCATTCACCTCCAGACCGACCAGAACCCCATCCAGGTCCTCGTGGACGCTATCATCAACAGTGGACCCCGTGAGGATTCAACCCGTGTCGGAGGAGCCGGAGTCGTGAGGCGCCAGGCCGTCGACATGTCCCCCTTCCGCCGCGTTAACTACGCCATCTATTTACTGGCCAGTGGCGCGAGGGAGGCCACCTTCCGCAACCTAAAGTCTGCCGCTGAGTGCCTGGCCGACGAGATCATCAATGCCGCCAGAGGCTCCAGTAACAGTTACGCCATTAAGAAGAAGGACGAGATTGAGCGCGTTGCCAAGAGTAACCGATAAACAAATGTGGTTTCACAATAAATAAACATAGGAAAATTGAAACTAAAATATCTAAAATTATACCCTCATCAGCTTTCCCTCCCATCAAACCTCATCTCAACCTTTTCCTCCTTTCATTTAAACTTCCCTCTCCCATCTTTTTTATTCTTTTTGTGTGTGTGTTATGTTTACGTTCGAACGTTTTTCTTCGATCTAGGGGTGAATTCGACTATGTTCTCAGTTTTGGTTTGTTGCTGTTGCTGCTGTTGCTGCTGTTGAGGTTGGTGTTTAATTTGGTGATTTATTTGTGATTGGGTGGAAGGTGTGCTGCCGAAGAGCCCCTCCATTAACGAGCCAGCCATTAATGAGCCCATCAAATTATCATTTTTATTCCCTTCTCCAGAGAGAGTTCGATCAACAATTGTGATTGGTGGCTTGTTCGCACAGTTCATGGTAATTTCACATCGCTCTTCATTGCTCCACTTCCCATTCAGGTAATTTTTTCTCACAGACGTTGCAGTTGAAAATGAGCAAGATGGATTGTCTCTCTTGGCTTGATCAACTTTGTTGTTGTCTTCGTCGGTTAATTTCAGGTTTCCCATCGGACCGATTTATAACGAATGGGAATCGATCGATCGATCGATTGATTGGATAAAGGCGGAGAGTTGACTCAAAAGGACAATACTTGCCGATTAGATAGACAACTCTTGAATAAGTATCAATATCCCACTCTAGCAGCGTTGATTTGCAAAATTCCAAAACATTTTTTCCAGTTTTGAAGAATTATTGAAACCCACACAAGCACTGCACTAAAGCTCCCATAAACACCAAAGGTTTATAAATAAGCACAGCTTGCTCTTCGACCCTCACCCTCATCCAATCTCAATTTAGTCTGTGAAGATGGACGAACAGCTCCTCCAAAGGCATACTGATGAAGTGGTCGTATATTGCGTAGCGTTGCGGAGTAACGGCCAAGTGGCATCGGGTTATGAGGGCGGGTCAATCATCATCCACTCGGCCAACTCCAACAATGTAGAATATCAAGCTGACAATGTATTTTACGAAAGTGTCTTTGGTCTAAGCTATCTTCCGAATGGCTCGGGACTTGTGGCTTGTGGCGATAACTATGATTTGTGGGATAACTATGATAAGGGTCCCAACTTAAAGGTATTCAGCCCTTCCCTCGAGTTGGTCCAGACCTTGGTGGGACATGATGATTGGGTTTGGTGCGTCACCGTCTCTCCATCAGGCTCCCACATTGCTTCCGGTGGAATGGATAAGAAGGTGATGATTTGGTCGGAGCCGGGGGAGGGTGGCGAGTGGGCGAGAGTGCAAGTGCTAGAAGATCACACGAGTGAGATTAATGCAGTGTGCTTCTCTCCCGACGGCAAGCAGCTGGCTACTGGAAGCCACAAGCTCATCAAGACCTACAGCTTCAACGAGGGAAGTGCCATCTTAGCGCACACGTTGGAGGGCAAAACCTACAGCGTCGATTCCCTCTCGTTCTCTCCCGACTGCAAACTCCTTTGCTCGGGAAGTGGCGATAAATCCATCAAATTTTGGAACCCTGCCGATGGAAGCTTGGTGAAAAGCATCGACCAGGCTCACACCTCTTACGTCCGTAGCGTCTCATACTCCCCCAACGGGCGTGTTCTTGTGAGTGCCGGTGGCTCCGACAAAACGATGAAGATCTGGGATGCTGAGACTTTCGAGCTCAAGCACACGTTCGAGCAGGAATTCGACAACATCCAGCTCACCATCACGGCCGATTCCAACTTTATTGTTTCGGCCAACACAGACCACACGGTTAGAAAAACCTTCTGCCGAGAGTACCACCTCACGGGCCTCACCCCCATCCTAAACCTCATTCTCCACATTGTCTACAAGTGGGAATTTGTGTCGTTTTTGGAGCCAAACGAAAACACCTCAACCCTTGAGGAAGTTATGAGAAGGCTCGGCGAGTGCGTGTACAACGGCGGCTACAACGTCACCTCCGAGATCCTCTCCTTCCTCTCCCCAGCCCATCTCCCCGTCCAAATCACCCCGACCAGATGGTCATCAAAAACTCGGAAATAGAAGATAATTTTGCAAAAACAGAAATATTTGAAATCGGAATACCCTTGTGTTTATTCAATAGGCTGGACCTGGCAACAGGAACTCCACCACCACACTCGTTGGCCCATCCCCAGCCCCAGGCCTCTGTATGCACATATTCAGTAACGCAATGCCCTTGTGGAGGGTGCGCAGGTCGGCCTCGGTGGCTGGAGGAGTGGTCGGGGCCTTGCACGTCTTCTTGTGCTTCTTCCACGCTAATTTTTGGCAAGAGGGGGAGCAGTAGAACGTGTTTTTGCACCGTGCGCACGGTTTGGCGGGGAGGGAGCTGCAGACGTCGCACTTGTGGGTTGGCTTGAGGACGGCCTCAATTTCAACCAGCTCAGCCTTGTCGTACTTCATGTGCTTGATGAACTGGCAGACGGTGTTGTAGGGGCCGTAGATCTCGTGGTGCTTGGTGGGGAGGGATTTCAGGAGGAGGGTGGGGAAGGGGGTGGAGGAGATGTACTTGGGGGTGAGGCGGAGGACAGTTTGGATCTCCTTGCACGCATTGAATTGGGTAGACTCGGCAAACTCGAGCATTGTGTTGCCTTGGTCGTTTTTAGTGGTGAGGGAAAGTGGGTACCGATGGATCATTCTAAGAGCAAGAAACACGAGGGAGTCGCTGTATACCTGGCTCTGCTGAGCAACAAGTAGAAGAAGACCAGAATTCATGTATTTGAGCACTTCACGCACCAACTCGTCATCGTGCTCGTTTATAAACTTGTGGCAGTCTGCATACGATCGTGATTGGATCCACCCACCCATCTCAGTCATCCAATAACCCACTGGTGCGTACAAGCGGTGCATCCCATCCCAATCCAACGAAAGAGCTTCCTCGGGAGTGAGGGAGAGCAAGCCGATGATCTCAGCACAGGCTCCACTCCTACGGGCAATGTCGATGGGAGTTTCGCCTTTATTGTCTCGTGTGGTGAGGGCCTCTGGATTCAAGACAATCGACTCCACGCCCACATAGGCAAGAGTATGTGTGTGTGTCTGAGCTTTCACTGCCATCCAATGATGTGGCAGTCGTCCATGCTCATCTCTCTCCTTGTACTTTCTCACGAGCAAATCTACGGCCACAGCTGGGTCACGCATGACATCTCGCACCGCGGGCCAATCACGCTTCTTGAGCCACTTGTGGTGCTCATTGGAAGGCATCCTGATATGCAAATATCTCTCAAACGAGAAGGGGGAGTGGGGAGAGTTGGGTTGCTGGGGCAAGGTAGGAGAATTGGGTTAGATTGTATGCTAAAATGGCGTTTGGCTACCTTATCCACTTTTTTCTCAGACAATGATTTTGCTCGAAAACTTAAAAAGGCAAGCGCTAGGCACGTAGGAGGGTTGCATAATATCGAAAAACCCCACTAGAACCTCCTCAGCATGAATGTTTTGTATATTGTATTCTTGTTGTTATCTTCGAGCTTTTCTTTTCAGGCTTCGCCCATTCCGCATAAGGTGAGCAGCGACAAGAATACTTGCTTTAAATCACGCGAAATGGCTAAAGACATAATGGCTACCCCTCCACTACTAAACTAACCCACTCAATTCTTTTGACTCGCTTCATTTTGCTCTTGCTTCATTAAAAATGCGCCTCGCCTCGCTTCGCCAGGTGATTGGCAAACCTAAAGTCAAATCTCACTCCACCCAAACATCAACATCACAAACATCAACATTACCAGCAACAACTTCTCCGCCTGATCCGCCTGAGCCATATAAATTTGAAGACTTCAACAATTTGTTGAATCCTGGAAAGTTGACTTCAGTGTACATTCAGTTGTGGATCTCCTACAACACAGTTACCGTGTTCCAGTTCCTCAGGATCGAAGGACTACTCTACTTCTTACAAAACCATGGCCTCGTCACCCGAGAACTTCTTGGGACATTTAGCTTGGTGTTCTTCGGCACGACAATCAACTACTTTGCCCACACCACGAATTTCCTTCCGCTCCCACTTGTTGCCAGCCTCTGGGGATTATTGATAAACTTCCTCGTTCTGATCTTTGGCGGCGATGGTGTGAGGTGAGTTTCATTCCTTCTCCGCTGTCGTTCGATTCACGGCTCCCTACATTTCAATTCCTCAGCTCAGCCCCTGATGGCCATGATGGCCAAACGACACAACTCTATATTGGTATCTTGTTTTTTTTGCATCCTCACGATTTGGAGAGCCGTTGATTTGCTTGTCCCAAATTTCGGAGAAAGACGAGCATGCACCCACCCACCCACCCACCCACATCCTACTAAATTAAATTAAACTAAACTAAACTAACCCAACAAATTCGTTTGGCTCGCTTGGTTCGCTCGGCAAACCCAGCTTCAACCCTGCCATCACTATTGCGGGCGGTCTTGCTCCCAAGCCTAAAAAAGTGTTCAACCCTCTTGTGTCAGCCCAAAGGTGAGCGAGCTAACCCACCCGATTCGTTTGGATGACTCGAGCGCGCTAACCCGCCCGATTCGTTTGGCTCGGTCCGTTTCGTTTGGCTTGCTCCGTTTGTTTCGCTCGTCCTTCATCAAAAATGCGCCTCGCTTCGCTCGGCGCAGGAAACTCGGCAGGATGTTCTACAACTATTTTTACTTCCGGTTGTGTTTACGCCCTACCCCCCCAAGCTATCTCTCTCGCCCTCGCCAGAAATTTTTCCTCTTCCTTGCCGCACAATTCGTTGGCGCCTTCGTCGCCGCGAAAATCCAAAAATTCATTCACCCGACGTTAGCTCCCACTTCCTACCTGGTTGGGTCGTTTACCTCCCTCCTGCGAGCTTTTCTTGCTGAGTTTGTAGGGACTGCGTTGATAGGTGAGCGAGCGAGCCTTTTGGAAGACTCGAGCGATGAACTAACCCTCCCAATTCTTTTGACTCGCTCGTTTCGCTCGTCTTTCATTGAAAATGCCTCCCAATCTCGCCTCACTTCGCTCGTTGTTGTTGCAGCCCTCGCAGCTTTTCACAGCGACAAGCTCCCAACTTTCAACACCAGTTACTCGGGGAAAAATGTTTCCAAAAACGACTACCGTCGCGGAGGACACTTCTACATTCCTTCCAACGTTGCGGTGGGAACCGCCGTAGCAATATCAATTTTGCTATCCGCGCGTGCCTCTGGCGCAGGCTTCAATCCTGCTCGAGAGCTCGGCCCTCGGCTGGCTTTGTGGGTGGGGGGCGGGCCAAAAATAACTCTAGCGGAGGGGATCGTTTACGGCCTTGGCCCAATTCTTGGGGGGGTTTTCGGTAGCAAACTCCTCGAGATTTCACAACCCGTACCTTCCGAGGAACTTTTCGGGGGGGAGGTCCCGCCGGTTAACGTTAACTTTTCGAGATCGCGGCGCGGAACTAGGTAAAAGTAAAGGCAAAACCTGCTTTTCTTTAGATATTGGAAATGCAATTGTTTCATTTAATTGCTCGATATAATATTACAAGCACTAATAACGTGTTCCACCTCAATTCTAAGAAACTCCATCGGAAGCTTGTTTGCCCTCTTGACCACTTCCATCCTCCTAACATCCTCAGTTGAAATTTTTCCCCCCCCTCTTCTCCTCCTCTCTATCCCTCCCAGAATTCCGAACAATCTCCGCGCAACATTTTTTGCCTCTTCCTCGAACATCATCTCTCCTGTTATCCCCCCCTTCTCGAGCTCCTCAAGGAGTTCCTCCCCCAGATCGTTCGAAATCATCTTAAGTAGCTCCTCCCCCTCCTCCTCCTCCTCCCTCCCCGCCGCCTCCTTTGTTCGTTTATCCAGAACTTCGCACATTCTAAGCAGCGTCCTCCCTTTGCACCCGTCCCTAACCCTAATTAGAACGCTCGCCTCTACAACGTCGTCGTCCGAGCAGAGGAGCTCGAACGCGAGGAGAAGTACTCGGTCCGAGACGAGGCAATGTCCTGAGGATACCTCCGCCCAGAGCTCCCCACCAAGATCATACGTTCCACCGTCACTCCTGACCAGCTCGAGCAGATCACCGAAGGAGAGTCTCAGTAAGGAAGGCAATGGCAAGGTCCGCGCACCTTTTTGTCCATCCACGCTGCACGCCTCCGCCTCCCTCCCAATCCTCACCGCCTCCTCGATCCTCCCCAGTCCCACTCCATACCCCAACAGCCTTTTAATTTCCGCCTCGAGGCTCTCCCTCGGCACGAGACACTTCGCAGTTCTCCACGCTCTATCCCTCGTCTCGAATGTCACCTCCCCCTCCCCCGTTCCGGTGGCCAGAACAATCCCTAAGAGCGTTTGAGCGTGTAATGTCTCGGGGGGGGGGGTTGCCGCTAAACGAAGGCCGTGCCTGGATATGTGGGTAGCGAGGAGCCGAGGTCGTGGTTTCGAGCCCTTGTTCGAGTTCGAGTTCTTTTTCGAGTTCGAGTCGCTGTCTGCATCGGCTCGACTATTTGCGTTTGCTGTGTTTGCGTTTGCTGCAGCACCGGCAGCCTTGAAGAACCCCCCCCGACTGTAGCAAAGAATATAGCTCGCCTCCACGGCCCTATCCCTCGCGGCATCCTCCTCCTCCTCCCTCCTGCTCCTAACGAGCAGCCCTCCCTCCCGCCGCAAGGCAAGGGGCGCCTCCTCCTCCTCCTCCTTCTCCTCCTCCCCCGCTCGCGGCGCGCCACCAAAAATAATCCCCGCAACAGCAACCTCCTCACACAGTCCCCCCCCATCGAACCCGTTCTTCGTCCCAAGCCTACTCACCGCATCGTGGGTTCTCCACGCCGCCTTTCTGGCGCCTCCTACGGTGACGCTGACGCGAGCGGCCGTGCACCGCCGGGCGGAGAGTCGAAGGAGGGTGCGGGCGAAGGAGCTTGAGTTCCATTCCTCCCCCTCCCCCTCCCCCCCCCCCCCCC
>BRYC01001489.1:0-16520 GCA_030267985.1 Parmales sp. scaly parma
ATGATGGTGACCTTGTCAGAGTCCGAAGCAACAGTACTGGCGTTGAGAAGTTCGATCAACTCCACAATGGCCACCATCATGGAGAAAACCTGAGCGGAGGTATCATTGTCACCGTTGCTATTCTTGACCTCGAGCATTTCGAGCCCCTCAGCAATAGTACTGGCGAGCTCAACCACTGTGGTTACAACTGGAACCCCAGCAAAGAGCCCAACGTCTGCTGCTTTAGCGGCCAATTTGACAGTACCGGATGCCACAGCTTTCAACTGTTTAAAGGAGGGGAGCTTGAAGCGGTTCTTCATAGGAGAGGGTGGGGGTTGGGATGGGGTTGGGTGGGGTGGGGTGGGGTGAGGAAGCGTCTAGGACTAGTTCTGCTCTACTCGCACTTTGAGCTGGATTGGCCACTTTAAGCTGATTCTGATTCTGGTTGAAAATTTGGCAAGTGGTTTATTCAACGCAAAAATAAGAAAAGCAAAAAGAAAAAAAAATCAAAATATTTTTTCAATCTCTGTTATTTGCTTTCCCTTGGAAGCTAACACCCACACACAATAACATGATAGAAGAAAAAATAGGAGCTTTTAAAAATCTCACATCCACTCCCCATCCCCCCCACCACCACCACCACCACCACCCCCAGGGCCAGGGGTCGGACTTGGCGCGAAAAGGCCCAAAAAATCAGTTCCCAAATTGGTGTCCATCAATTCGTCCTCCCCAAAGCTCGTCAACAATAATTCGTTGTCGTCCTCGAATTGGTTGTCCCTGTCCCCGCCGCTACTGTCGTCCTGCATACTCAAATGATCGTCGTTCATGCTCATGTTCATGCTCATATCGCCCACGTCCCGAAGCCCGTAGCTGACCGTATCTGGCCGAGGATCAGGTGGAGTGGGTTGGCTCGCCATCTGGGCCATGCTGCGCCGGCGCCGAGCGAAAAAGGTGCGAAGTAAATTGAGTGGGTTAGTTTAGCAGTGGTTTTTGCAGCCATCTGCAGTCGCTCACTCACCTCATGAAATTATTTGACGGTTTGATTGTGTGGTGTGTTGTATTTATGTTTGTTGTCGGTGCAGTTCGGATATTTCTAGCTGGGTTGGATGGTTTTGGTTCAGGGTCGCTCTCGCCGTTGTTGCTGTTGGGCTGCACCGGTGACATGTTCATATACTGCTTCCTGGTGAAAGAACTGCCGTGTTGATCAGGTAATCCGGGCTTGTCGTCGGGGTCTGAAGAATCACCTAAATTATATATGTTGTCATGGGTTTTATTTTTCCGAGCCTGAGACTTCAACAGCTGCAGCATCGTGCTTGCGTCGTTAACTTGATGGCTATTGCTATTGCTATTGCTACTGCTACTGCTGTTGATATTGCTATTGCTATTGCTATTGCTATTGCTATTGCTATTGCTATTGCTATTAGATTGTTTGTCGGCCCTGTTGTTGACTTTGGGGGTGTCTCCACGGGACTCGAGGGAGAGGTTCATGGAAGCATTGTGTGCCGCGGTCAAAGAGGAGACAGGTGGCGTGTCCCGAGAATTCGTCACCTCGATTTTAATTTGGAACATTCCGCTCTCCGCCAAATCGGCAAACCCGTCTCTCTGCGCCGAGCGAGCAAAAAATAGTTGAGTAGGTTAGTTCAGTAGTGGATGAAGCCAGTATAGCCATTTCGCACTTTCGCTCGCTCACCTCCGGGTTGTCCCTTCTCTCGTCCGTCGCCCTGTTGTGCCGCTCCCCTCTCGGCGGCATCGGGCTCAGCACAAACTCAACGTCGTTGCTGCTGTCCGATTCGCCGCCGTTATCGTTGTCGTCATTGTTGTTTATGGCGTCTCTGGCGTCATCTTCCGACTGTTTGTCCCAGCCAATTTTCACGGGTGGGCTATCCTGTTTGGGCTTCAGTATCGGCTTGCTTTGCCCTTCGTGCAGGAACATGCTCTTCGGCTTCTTCCGGGACGAGGGCCTGCTGAGCTTCTTTGTCGGAGGGTTGCTGCTGCTGGTACTCTTGTAAACTTCTTTTCCATCGTCAGAGTCGTTGTTATTATTTGGGTTGTGGTTTTGGTTGTGGTTGTGGTTGTGGTTATGGTTGTGGTTTGGGTTTGGGTTTGGGTTGGGGTTGGGGTTGGGGTTGGGGTTGGGGTTGGGGTTGGGGTTGGTGTCGGTATTGGTGTAGGTATTGGTAATTTTATTAATATTGCTATTGCCATAGCCATTGCCATTTCCATTGTAATTGCTATCAATTTTTCCATTCTTGTTCTCTCTACTCATCCCAGAGTCGCCTTCAGCAAGCTCGTCGACCCCAACGGGCACCGCGTCGCTATCAGATGAACTACTAATGTTATTAGAACTGTCGATGCCCATTGGGAACGCGTTGTTCTGCCGGGACGGGGGGCGCTCGGAATCAAGGTCGGGAGTTTGGCGGGTGTCGTTTGAGTTTTGGTACAGGTACGTCAGCTCGGAAGATGAAGCTTTCGTTGATGATTTTGATGTTATTCTGCTGGCACTCTTTACCCGCTGGACCTTTCCTTCCACCTTGCTTGTTGTTCTCTCCTCCCCAAACCTATACGCCATGGGCCGCGCAATCTTCGCGCTGCGCCGAGCGGAGCGAACAAGGTGCGAGGCGCATTTTTAAAGAACACGAGAGCAAGAGTGGATTAGGAGTTGGTTAGTCGTCAAACCACACTCTTTTTTATTATTACAAGGCTCGCTCGCTTCGCTCGCTCACCTGCCAACCCTCGTCTTCCCAGCGGCAGACTTTGGCCGGCTGTCACCGCTGCTCTTTGAGAGAGCCGCTGAGGACTGGCTAGCTCTTAAGCTGCTTGAGATAAAATTGCGGTAATTGTCGTTGTATTGGCCGTGGCCGTTGTAGGTTTCTCTGCTTGGAGATGACGATGGTTCGGGGGTGGAGGAGGAAGAGGGGTTGGGGGAGCGGAGATGGACGCCGGACCGAATTCCTAAAATTGAACCAGAGGATTTGGCGCGCTTCAGGACTGAGGGGGCTGCGGATGCGGATGCGGATGCGGATGCGGATGATTGATTGTCTGTTGATGAGGGGATATTATTGTTGATATTGGTATTGGTATTGGTATTGTTGTTGATGATAACGTCCTCCTCCCCGCTGCTGCTATCGCTATTGGTGTTGCTATTGGTGTTGCTATTGGTGTTGCTGTTGCTGTTGATGTTGCTGCTGGTGTTGGTGTTGGTGTTGGTGTTGCTGTTGCTGATGCTGTTGCCATTGCCATTGCCATTGCCATTACCATTGCCGATTTTGCTATTGTCAATGCTGCTGCCCCCCTCGACGGGCTTGAATATCGAAGCGCTGTTGACGGGGCTCGAAACAGAACTATTCGCCCTGTAGTCGTAGTCGTGGTCGGACGGGGAGAGGACCAATGATGTCCGCAGGAGCTTGGAGACCGAAGGCGAGTTAATGTACCTCTCGCTCGCAAACTCGTGCGGACCAGAAACCATATCGTGAATTGGGCTGCCGCCAAGCCTTGGTGGCGAGCTTATCTTGTGCGAATGAGATTTAGTGTGGGAGTGGGAGTGGGAGTGGGAGTGGGTGTAGGTGTGGGTCTCCTTCTTCTTCTTGGCCATGGACCACAGGAGGTCGGAGGAATCCATGAAATCGTTGCTGTTGTCGTAATCTTCGGACACGAGCTGCTGCTGCTGCGCTGCTTCTGCTAGGATTCTGTTCAGGTCGTGCAGGTTGCCGGACGTCCCTGGCCGCGCATAGTCATTGCTGCTCGAATTCGAGGCGGCGGCTTCGAGCCTAGCCATTTGTTTCTTCTTCAGCAGGCTCTCCTTGCGCTTCTCGCGGAGGAGGTCTTTCTCCCGGTCGCTCGAAGTGAAGGTCATGGATGAAGCGGAAGTTGATGATGCGGAAGTTGATGAGGAGGAGGAGGAGGAAGAGGACTTCTTCTTCTTCTTCTTGGAGCTTTTTTCGGAGGAGGAGGGGGAGGGGGAGGAAGTGGATGTGGATGTGGATGTGGCCCCTTCTTCCTGGGCAAGCCGCGCGCGAGCCGCAAAGGAGACGGATGATGCCAAGGATTTTGTTGTCTTCTTTGGGCGCTTCGCCTCCAGCGGTGAAGCAGAAGGGGGCTTAGGAGTTTGAGCAAAGTAATTGCTATTGATGTTGGAAGACGAAGACGCTGTTGACTTCTTCTTCATTGAGGAAGATGATTTATATTCGCCACCCCCCATTGGAATGCTGCAAATCATGTCGTCGTCGTTATCAGAAGAATTGTTGGAGAAGGTTGGCTTAAAGCTTCGCCGAGTTAAATTTGGGGCCGTGCCGGACCGAATCTTATCGAACCAGTTCATATTGTCGATATATTATAATAAGTATTTGATGAAACTGGTTAAACCATTAGAGCGTCTTGATGAGAGTCTTGATGTTTTTTTTGCTTTAATGTTGTTTTTAACTTTTTTTTTTTCACAACCAAAAATTCAGGTAAGGGCTTGACGGTTTGTTTGGGCGGCTGTAGCTCATATACATATAGGTGTACGTGAAAAACGTTGAGGCCCACCACACTCTCCCAATCGTTTGCCGGTGATCGTTTCTGGCAGTGTTCCTCCACACTCATTTTGGCTATTTCTTATCCACCTACATTGTCAGTTCAGTCAACGTCCCACCTCACAACCCCCTCCCCCTTCAACACCTCAAATTACAAAAAATCATTATAGAGTGTCCGAAACACTAACCCTCCCCCCCCTCCCCCCTAATATAATAATATAGCATGTCTCTCTGGCGAAAACTTCCGTGGGGTTCCTTCATGGCCAAGGAGATGACCAGGCCTGGGGCTTTCCCCTTCTTTGTTGGTGGGGCTTTCTCTTTTTTGGTGTGTGGTGTTGGAATTCAATCAACTGTCACCGAAGAGGATCGCTTGGGATCGGTTTACTGGCAACAATTCAAGCTCGGAAACAAGGATTTCCACTAAAACACAGCTAGATCAACATAAGTAAATTATATAAAGCCTTCTTCAAGTTTTTATTCAATTACACACATCTCAACCTTCAATTGTAGATTCTCAAGAAATCTAATACCACACTTGTGGGTCCGTCTCCAGCTCCAGGCTCCTGGATGCACCGGTTCAGTAGAAGCATGCCCTCATGCAAAACCCGCAATTCTGCCTCATTCGCCGCCTCCCTCGTCGGCACTTTGCACGTCTTCTTGTGCTTCTTCCACGCCGACTTCTGGCACTCGGCACTGCAGAAGTAGCTGGTTTTGCACCGGGCGCACGCTTTCGTTGTGGAGGTCTTACAGACGTCACACTTGTGGGTCGGCTTCTTCAGCACGTCCTCCACCTCGACCAGCTCGGCCTTGTCGTACTTCATGTGCTTGATGAACGTGCAAGCGGTGTTGTAGGTGCCAAAGACATCCTCGTCGACGAACTGTTTGGGGAGGTGTTGTCGGAGGAGGGTGGGGAAGGGGGTGGAGGAGATGTCCAGAGGGGTGAGGCGGAGGACCTTTACGATCTCTTTGCATGCGTTGTTATTGCTAGCAAATCCAGCAAGACTAGCGTTTGCTGGCCATTCAGCAAGCACAGTGCTAAGAGAAGGTGGGTGCCGATGGATCATTCGAAGAGCAAGAAACATGAGGGAGTCGCTGTACTTCTGGCTATTGCAAGCAATCGCTCGAAGAAGATCAGAATTGTCGTATTTGAGCACTTCACGCACCAACTCGTCATCGTGCTCATTGAAGAACTTGTGACAGTCTGCATACGATCGTGATCTGATCCACCCAGCCATCTCACTCCACCAATAAGCCACTGGTGCGTACAAGCGGGCCATCCCCTCCCAACCCAACGAATCAGCTTCCTCGGGAGTGAGGGAGAGCAAGCCGATGATCTCAGCACAGGCTCCACTCCTACGGGCAATGTCGAAGGGAGTTTCGCCTTTATTGTCTCGTGTGGTGAGGGCCTCGTAATTCCAGCAAATCGACTGCACGCCCACAAAGGCAAGAGCATGTGTGTGTGTCTGAGCTTTCGCTGCGAGCCAATGATGTGGCAGTCGTCCATGCTCATCTCTCTCCTTGTACTTTCTCCCGAGCAAATCTAAGTCACGATCTGGGTGACACATGACATCTTGTACCGCGAGCCAATCACGCTTCTTGAGCCACTCGTGGTGCACATTATTGGTTCCCATTTTCACTTTTTGGGGAACAAGATCACAATCCTCACATTCACTCTTGATTAGAAAAATTAAATTTTAATTTTTCTATTACCAAGCAACTCAACACCAAATCAGAACCACCACCAATGCTTTGAAGCATACTCATATTTGCGTCTTTCCAATAAGATAGGATCTCGAAATGTCCTCCCCTTCCCCTGATTCGAATAACATATCCTACCCTCACTTGTCAGCCTCAGTCCCTACAACCTCTCACAGCAAAACAACCTGGGGTGGCCGCGGCAACAACTCCCGCAGCATTGCGATTCTCCCCTCGCCGCGCTTCACCCCGTCTTCAACCTATGAGCCCTCCTCCCCCCCCGCTAGATCTGCAAAGCACAACAACAATCACAATTCCACAACTCTTCCTTCTCCCCTCTCCCGCATAACTTCCGGCGAAATCCTTTCAACCTCCCCAACCATTGCAATCCCGGCGAGGCAGCCAAATGTCATCGACGTCATTGCCACTCCACCCCGGCACATGCTCAACAGCATGAGTGGAGGGGACGCTTTCTCGGACGCTAGAAAGAGCGGTAGCAAGTACACTTCCCCGGCTCGGATATCGTCGAGGAAGGAGAAGTTCAACAGTCGCAGGTGAGAATACGTTTTTGCGCGCCTGAATTTATATTTGCTAACCCGCCTCAACCTCGACCAACCCTCACCTCCCTACGGTACCCTACCCTTACCCTACCTACCCCTACCCAACCCTACCCACCTCAGGCGGAACACTTCCGCCTCCTCGCCGCAACACAACACTGCGTCAATTGCCCAGAGCTACCAGGGCAGCTCCGCGTACGACAATTATTTCCCGGGCCATGGTCATGGCCATTCGGGCGGGATTGAGAGGACGAAGAAGCAAAAAAGCCACCCCATCCACCCCAACAACACCAACAGCAAC
The DNA here is from genome assembly GCA_030267985.1 of Parmales sp. scaly parma. Taxonomy (NCBI): domain Eukaryota; class Bolidophyceae; order Parmales; species Parmales sp. scaly parma. Next base: position 7,044 of record BRYC01001489.1, read on the forward strand.
ACGTTTTTTTTTCGGAGAAGGAGCGAGTCCACGGAGTCTGAAAATACCGCTACAACGACTTCCACCTCTTATTCGATCGACAATGACAATTCCCAAAATTGTAATCAAAATTACACCTCCAAAAAACGCAGCAGAGCTCGCCGCAGGGTTACTTGCCATATATGCCAAGGTGCAAACAACAACAACGTTGATGCTGGCGCAACGCGCATGTTGAGCAGGAGCCAGCAGCGTCAATCGAACATCAACACTTACATAAACAATGTCTCTCAGGACTACACCAACTACTACTCCCGCTCCCCCCACAACCGAACCAACAGCATCAGCCCCACTCTCGCCCCTCCTCAAGCCTCCGTGAGGCAAACCCACTCGCACCTCCAGAAAACGGGTGACGACTACGAGGGGCACCTCTGGCGGCGCGTGACCAGCGACGAGCCGAGCTACGAGAAGTGGCTCGAGAGGTATAGGAGAACGGAGGATGGGGCTGAGCAGCGGGAGCTGCCTGGGGCGGTGTGGCTGCCTGTTTACGGGGTGCTGGAGGTGGGAGTTGGAGTTTTTGTTTACAGGGATGAGCGGGAGGACGTGACTGATTTTGGTTTTGATGCGCAGCAATGTGGCGCGTGCGGAGGGACTGGGAGGGTCGTGCTTGATAAAGACGAGGTAATGGCCATGGCATTGGCGGTGGCAACGGCAACGGCAGCGGCAACGGAAACGGAAACGGCAACGGCAACGGCGGCGACAACGAATAATAATGATAATAAAAATAAAATTGCCAACAACAACAAGCAGGACAGCATAACCGAGACCTCGGAAGATGACGACGACGACGACGACGACGACGACGACGACGACGACAACGACGACAACGACGAGGACGAGGACGACGACGAGTTAATGATGCTCGGCAGAATGTCCGAAGGTGCAAGCTCCTCCCACGCGTCACGTCTTTCTTGCCAAACGGCATCAACGACAGAGGACGAAGAAGAGGAAGAGGAGGAGAACAGGTACATTGATGTCACCGACGTTTCCGATGAAGACGCGCTATACGTCCCCTTCGAAGGGGTCGACAGCTGTAAGCCCGTGAGCAAGCTTTACGCGCACTCGCAGTCGCAGTCGCAGGGCCAAGACAATGTATATGAAGAGTACGTTATATCAACCGACGATTTAACGTCAGTGATAATGCGCTGCCCATCCAGTCTGGCCACTTCCCACCCCGGTCCGCCAAACAGCTTCGTTCTACTCTCGAATCAGCAGGATGAAAACAATTCTGTATTTCTCCGAGCGCCTTCTCGGCACATCATGAACAGGTGGCTCTTTGCTATTCACAACAGTTTGCGCTGGTGCAATCGCAATCGCGCACGTTGTTCACTGGATGTGTCGCAGGATGGCAATTTGCAATCGGTGTTTCCGCCTCCACCGCCACCACCTGATTCCAGTTGCCTGTCCCTGCAAGGCAGCCCAATGTCCCAGCAGGTGAGAGGGCGAAGTGAGCCTTGATGAAGACGAGAAATTTATACGAAAGCCACTAAACCAAACCCACTCAATTCAATTCGTTTTCGCACCTTCTTCGCTCGGCGCAGTCCGAATCAGCGGTCTTTTCCGAGAGCTGGGAGGGCCTAGTCCGCGCAACAAGCTTGGACGGAGCGGCAAACCCCGACGAGCAAGAAATATCAGTAGCAACAGCAACAGCAACAGCAACAGAAGCAGTAATAGAAGCAGCCCAAGCCCCCTCCCCCCCCTCCTCTCCCCTTCCTTCCCCCCCGCCCCTTCCGCTGGAGAAGAAAATTGTCTTCGGAGGAGGCGGAAAATATGTCCCACCCCACATGAGAAATAAGAATAAATCTCCCGCCCCCAGTCGCATCCAGCTAAACAACTTGGCGAGCGTCTTCTCCCCGAATTCTCCCCCCCCCTCTCCCTTGGACATCAGCAGGGATGTCAACAGGGATGTCAACAGGGATGGCAACAGGGATGGCAACAGGGATGGCAACAGGGATGACAACAGCAACGGCAACAACAACATCTACAACAGCAACAGGAACAACAACAATACCTCCCCAGAGGTCAGCGGAGTGTTCGAGCTGAGCTTCGATGAAGAGGACTTTGCTGAAAAAATTAACAACAACCTTGGCAGTCCACATCCACCCCAGCCTCGGCAACCACTCCACCAGCCATCGCCCAATCAACACTCAATAAATCCGCCAACTCTTCTCCGCCACAGATCAACGGCAGACGACGACAATGAGGACATTCTAGTCGGCTCCACCCTTGGTTTGGGCGGTTGCGGGGCGATTGTTAAGAACCCCGATTTGGAAATACCCAGACAGCAAGCGTACCATTTTCACGACGAGACCTTTGAAGTCACGGCGCTGAGCTCGGTTGGGGGGCGGAACTACAATGAGGACGCCTACGTGGTTGTGCCTGACTTGATTAAGTATTGGGTTGACAGTGGTGGGACTGATGCTAGTGAAGGTGAGCGAGCGAAGCGACGATGAACGACGAGAATACGAGCCACCACTGAACTAATATTATTCCACTCAAATTCTTATTCGCACCTTCTTCGCTCGGCGCAGGGGGGGTGGTGTTTAAGCTTCTCGCGGTCCTCGATGGCCACTGCGGCGCAGCTTGCGCCCGCTACACGGCGCGGGAGCTCCCCTCTCGGATCAGCAGGTGGTGCAGCACGCTCCGTCACGAGTCGATCCCCCAAACGATTAAACAAATCGAGCAACTGATTAGCACCACGCTGAGCAACATTGACGAGGAGTTTTGCAGGCTGGAGGTGAGCGAGCGAGCGAGCGAGCGAACGAAGCGAGGCGAGGCGAGCCTTGATGAAGACGAGCATAGTCGCGATGAATCAACACCCGCGAAAATTGCTACAACTAAACTAACCGCTCGGCGCAGGATGCTGATGCTCAGGAGTGTGGCTGCACGGCGCTAATTTGCGTAGTTGCGACGTTTGCGGATGGGAAAGAAACGCACGTCGTTGTCGGAAACGTTGGGGACTGCCAGGGCGTTCTTGGCATTTTAAAAGAGGACGAAAACCCCGACGACTTCGAGGTGAGCTTGTCCACCCCCCACAACCCCTCCACGAACCAGGACGAGCGCAACAGAATCATCCAGGGAGGCGGTGGCTGGCTAATGGAAGAAATCGAGCTGATGTCACCCAAGGTGCACGTGCTGCGAAGGATTTTGGACGATGAGGATTATTGGTGCGAGAACAACAACGAGGGGGGAGGGGTCGCGCAGATAATTAGAGATATTATCAAAAACAGAGGAGGAGAAATGTCTGTTGTGAGCAATGTCGTTACGAGGGTTTGCGGGGAGCTGGCAGTGAGTCGCAGCATCGGAGACAAGGACTTCAAGAGGCCCAAAGAGGGGGGTGGGGGAGGGAATGACAGCTCGGCAGATTGGGACGGACCACAATTCTTACCCTATCCGACTGGACACCCGATGAAGTTTGGACCCGGTGATCTTGTTTCTGGAGAGTGCGAAATCTCCAAATTCGTTGTACCGAAGGATGCCTTCCTGGTGATTGGCTGCGACGGCGTGTGGGACGTTCTTAATTCCAAGGAGGTTGGGATGATTTCAAGAGGGGTGATGGATGGAAATGGAAATGGAAATGGGGGTGTCAAGGCAGAGGCAGAAGAAGAGGGAGGGGCAGGGGCAAAGGCAGAGGCAGAGGCAGAGGCAGGGTGCATCGTCGGGAATGGAGGCACGATGAAAACTGCCAGGACGATCGTTAGGCTCAGTGGGGGATTGGGGAGCAGCGACAATTGCACTGTGATTTGCTTGAGGATGTGATGTTTTTATGTGTATAGATAAGAAAAATTCGGCTAATTATTACTATTTTTAATCTGCAACGTGACGATCAGGTATGAAGGCCAACAAGCGTGAGTGGAGTCCACTGTTGAACGGCGGGTCGCGGGCAGTGCGATTTGAGGACTGGAAGGCCGAATTACTTTCAAAATTGAGGCAAGTTTTGCTGTATGGTGCGAAAAGGAGTTTTGAGTCAGGGAAGGGTAGTTAGTTGTGTGGAAAGGATTTGATCTATATATGCTATAGCATAAAAGGTTCAGATTTAAATTTCTCCTTTTTTTTTAAATCAGTTATTGAATATCTTTGGATTCACTTGGACACAACATGATCGACAATCAAATGAATACTTTCGTTCTGGAGCTTTTTAAAGATCACCCCTCTATCAATGACGATGTTGACAACGACAATGATGACAATGACTTATCCCTGGAACGATCTCACCAAAGGCAACAGTTTGGCAACTTTGGCGGCCGTCAGTCCTATTCCGCGGAGCACATGAAAACTCTCCTCGAGTCAAACCAGCAAGCAATGGCAGAGAGGAAGACAATAAAGCAAAACTCAGAAAGCATCAAGCACGTCCATCGTCCTTTCAAACGGAGATTCACGAAGGGCGTTCTTGTTCTCCTGGCCGGTGGCTTGCTAGGACCGCTGTGTTTTTGTGTGCCCTTCGACTCGCCTTACAACCACTACGGAAAAGACAAATCTTACATCATCATGGATGTTTTCAATCAATACTTCATTGGGGTCGGGGCAATCATGTGGATGGTCCATTCATCAGGGTTTTTGTTTCCCGCGTTCATTACAACGATGGGGATTTTCAAGATGGCGCTCTGCTTCCTAACCTCCAATCTCATCGAGCTCGTTGCCGCTACGGTGTTCGATATTTCCCCCCTCCCAATAAAGATTGTCACTGTTGGGTTTCCAGCCTGTATCGTCACATTCGTGGCCTTCTTCGTTGTTATTCTGCCTCGGAATCACGAACACCAAAGAGACATTTACATTGGATTTTTTAGGTCCTGCGCCTTGCTGGCGCTCGCTTTTTTTTTCTGTGCAACTCTCGTAGGAGCGAGAATTGTATTCAAGAGCATAAACGGCTCAGAGCAAACTTATTTTTCGATAGTTTTCTTTCTTTTGAAAATTGGGCTGAAGAGTTCGGTGAAGCTGCTCACCTTCCACGGCAGCAATCCGGATTTTGAGCCAGTTGTCGCCTTTTGGTTCGATTTAATGAGGTGAGCGAACGAAGCGATCGAGCTTTGAGGAAGACGAGCATACTACTCTACTCGCGATGAAAACCGAGAAAATACCCACTCAATTCGTTTGGCTCGCTCGGCGCAGCGGAATATTCACGAACCTCCTCTTCCTCGATTTGGTCAACAACATCACGTTCGTAATGATGATGTCAATGGATGTTTCCGAGAACCTATTCCACCTCCTCAAGGCAGATCAGCTGTTCAAAACAAGCCACAAAATTAGTACTGAGCTTGTTGGGCGCAGTAAGAAGGTGAGAATCGTTCCGCTCGTAGAGACTGAGAGAAGAAACGAAATGAAAACGAAACGGTCTGAAATACCAGCGGTTGTGAAGGAGCTCGACTTGGACGTGGGCGAAGACACAATTGAGCTCCGATTAGCTCTGAATTATCTCCTTTGTTTGGGGATGAGTGAGGTCAGCGAGGTTGTGGCGAGCGTGATTTCCAGCGCGATCGTCACGGTGTTCGTCTTCGGCCCGAACAAAGACATTAACAGCATCCTTGACGTCTGCAGCACGGACAACAGCAACAGCAACAGCAACAGCAACAGCAACAGCAACAACAACAACGAGGACGTGGTGAGGCGGGCGTTTATGTACAGCCTGCTGGACGCTACCATTGAGCTAGCCCTTTTTATGGTGCTGAGCTACATAGCCTACAGGAAGTTTGGCTTCAATATTTTCGCCATGCTGACTGTGCTCTTCGACAAAGAGAGACACTACTTCTTTTTCGGTTGCTTCGTTGCGAGTAGCATCCCATGTTGGGTGTTTTCTCACCACGGCGGTGTCGACGAGTCTTTTTTATTCGAGTGGGTTCATAACAAGACGTATGCGGGACCTGTGTGTGAAATAGATTAGAAATGCTTCACCTCAGCCAAAACCTTATTTATCTAATCTTGTCATCTCGTGAAGCCTGCTGCCCGCCCTCTGAAAGGCGAACCGCAACTCCTTGACGCTAGCCAGCTCGCTAACAACTAGCCCGTTGCTCTGTTTAGCATCCATCCACCCCCCGTTCTTCACCCCCTCCACGTCGTCGCCGTTCTCGATTGTGCGCTCCCCCCCGTCAATTTTACTCCCCTCATCAAAGAGCTCCTCGATTCCCTTCGCCCCGTTGTCTGCCGCGCAGCCAATCACAATCCTCACACCCTGCTCATACAGCTCGTCGATCAGCGTGATGAATCGCCTGCTTTCGTTGTGGGAATTCAAACTCAGGAGAGGGACGTCGAGTAGAAATATTGTATTGAATTCCTTCGCGAGCGACCTGTAGTCAGCGGCAGCCAGTTCGCTGCCGCATAGCTCATCAAACGTGAAGCTTGCAGCTCCTGCTTCGGTGTAGCGTTTTATCCGAAGCGTTCTGCCAAACATGACGTCTATATTTTTAGCTTTCGTTTCTCCCATTGACTGAAACAACGATTCCGCGTCCTCCCTCTTCCTGAAGAAGGAGCTCGCCATCCCACCCCCCTGGCCATCCCCCTGGCCATCCCCCTGGCCATCAACAATCCTGTAATCCACCTCCGAGTCCATATCAAAAACAACACTCCTCTCCTCAATCATCTCAATAGCCGGCAAAAAATACCCCCTATTCAGCCCGCCCAAGTACAGCTCCGAGGGGCGGCGGTTGCTCGTCGCGACGATAACCGTCCCGGACCTGTACATTGTGTTGAGGAGCTGGGTGAGAATGACCGCGTCGGCAATGTCCGTTACCTGGAACTCGTCGAAGCAGAGGAGGTTCACCTCGGAGGAGAGGGTGAGGCCGACCTGAACGATGGGGTTGGGTTTGGTTAGGTCGATGTGGAAGGGTTTGGGTTTGGGGGTGGAACTTGTTGTTGTTGTTGTTGATGATGGTGATGATGATGATGATGATGGTGATGTTGTTGTTGTTGTTGTGTGCTTGGCCTCGTGAATCCGCCTATGAACGTCGTTCATGAACGCGTGGAAGTGCACCCGACGCTTCTTGGTGGCGACGTTGCCCGTCGTCGTATCGAAGAAGAGATCCATCAGCATTGACTTGCCAGTACCAACGGAACCGTGGATGAAGGCACCTTTGGCAAAGGTGGAAGGTTGGGGGGAAGAGGCGGAAGCGGAAGCGGAAGCGGAAGCAAAGTCGAACGTGGAAAGGACGGACTGAAGTTTTGACAGGAGCTTCACAGCCCGGAGCTGCTTGGGGTCCGGGATTAGCTCCCCGGACGCTATTTTACGCTCAAAAGCGTCTTTGAGGGCTGAGCTGGATAGGCCTCGCTTAAGCATGAGTCGAGGGAGACTTGACAGCACGGTACAGGTTGGCCACAGACGTAAGCAATAAATAAGAGCCAAAAGCCAAACCTAGGAATCGAGCTGTGGCAGCAAGAGCTTTGGAATCAACCCCTGGAAAAGCCACGTTGATATTGTGGGTGTGTGTAAGCTCAACAGTTGTGGTTTCTACGTAGTTCATTCCTACACTTAAATTGTGTTTTGAAATTTTAAATCTAAAACACTACAGTGAAGCGCGAAGAATTTGTTATTGCACACCCAAAGCCCACCACAATGTATGCTGAACTTCGAAGCATCGCTAAACAAGGGAAAGGCATGGCATCATCGTACACGGCTGAATACGACGACAAATCCAAACCAGTGACCCTGATAATCAGGCACAGATATCACACCGAGAACAACAAGGGAGGGAAGCCCCCTACCCTCTTCTCCTCGTTTGCCATGCCTGGCTCCTTCGACACTCAGAACCACGGCAATGCGTCTATCTACGAATCCCTCCGCCCTCAACTTTCTCCCTCCAAGCCCACAGCTTGCCCCATCTTTCGGATCGACGACGCCTTGAGCAAGAAGCACAAGAAGCAGGTCAAGGCGTTCTTCGACAGAGGGAAACCGGGCGAAACCGTCTCGAGCTTCGAGAAGCGGTCCGGGGCGGCTCAGGCGACGGCCCAGGACAAGGACAAGGACAAGGACAAGGACAAGGACAAGGACCAGGGGAGAATGTTTCTCGGCCCCAACATGGAAGCACTCCTCGAGGTGTCGGCGTCGGCATCGGCATCAGCTTCGGCGACGCCTACCGGCGCCCCGGTCAGGAAGCTTCCTGGAAAGCCCACGAAGAGCAAATCCAAGCCAAAGGAATTGAAGGAGGTTATTTTGAGCGACGAGGAAGGCAACGACAGCTTCGCCTTTGACGACTATCGCAAGGGCGACCACGAAAAAATGAACAGCTCCAGGAATCTTGATATCACCTTCACCAACAGCATGTTGGGCAATCTCGGGAACAGTACCAGCACCAGCACCACCACCACCACCACCACGAGCGTGAATGCCACCCGAGTTTTTGCAGGGGCCAGTGGCGGAAGCAGCAGGAAGAGGAAGAAGTACGGTGGTGCTGCGAAGCTCACGAAATCCGCGCTAGATCTGCATGACGATTTGACCAGCAGCAAGGAGGGTGGGTTCAAGAGGAGGAAGCTTGCAGTTCTTCAGGAGGAGGAGGAGGAGGAGGAGGAAGAAGAAGAGGAGGAGGAAGAGGAGAAAGAGGAGGAGGAGGAAGAAGAGGAGGAAGAGGAAGAGGAAGAGGAGGAAGAGGAGGATGAGGAAGAGGAGGATGAGGAAGAGGAGGAAGAGGAGGAAGAGGCAAAGGACTCAATCAGCAGCAGCAGCAGCAGCAGCAGCAGCAGCAGCAACTCCAGCGGCAACTCCAGCAGCGCCAGTGCAGCTCGTGCCTCCCTCGCCTCCCTCGCCTCGCTCACCTCCTCGCAGCGCTCCGACGTCGTTCGGACTCAGAGGGCTGCTCTCGCCCTGCACGGCTCGGTTCACGACGAGAACTCGGGGGGGTCGTCGTCGTCGTCGGTGGGGGGGGAGGAGGACGATGCTAAAACTGAAGAATACTCTGACGAAGGCTCAGTCAACTCGGACGACGACAACGACGGCAGTCTTGCGGCACAAGCAGGATTGGAAATCCTCTCCGACCCTCCAACCTTGGACCGAACCCTCGCCGAAACGGAGTGGTTGACCCCCCCATCCGTCGACTGCAACGACGACGGCAGCGACGGCAACGACGGCGGGCGGCAAATGTCGGACGACGACGAAGGCGGGGCCACGGCGGAAGAAGAAGAATTCGTGGAGCGAGTCCCAGATCCAACAACGTCCAAGGCCAAGACGGAAAGTCGCAGTTTCTGCGCGGTCATGTGAAGGAGAGAGAGAGGAGAGAACTATTATGTAATGTAGGGCTGTTGTGTTGCAATAGAAGAATGTTTTTTTGATATAAAAAGTGTTGTGTCTTGGGTTTCATTATTCATATCCTCCCCTTATCGCCCCTTCGTTTCCCTTTTCCCTCATCTCTCTCTTTTTCTTTTTCTCTCTCTCTCTCTCTCTCTCTCTCTCTCTCTCTCTCCCCCTCCCTCCGCCATATTAAATCCCCTCCCTAGTGAACACCTCACTGCTACAAACGC
>BRYC01001530.1:0-13054 GCA_030267985.1 Parmales sp. scaly parma
TAAGTGTTTTCGGTATGCTAGTCAACGGTGTTGGAAGTTCTTCAATTGCTTTTTTCAATTGCTCTCCCCACTTATGAACCATAATTTAGCCGATTATTTGGCCGATTATTTCAGCAAAACAAATTTTATGTTTTCTCACGTTCCAACGAACTAGATTTCATGAAACGTACTTGATTTTTACGTAAACAACCCACCAGTAGTTTTTGGCCGTTCCAAGTTGATCGATGCAAAACTAACTCGCCACACATAAATTCAATGTCACTTGCTTTGATTGAGTTGAATGTTCTCACCAGTCTCAACAACACCAAGATCAACACCAACACCACAAGCTCAAATCCAAGCTCAAATATTGTAGTAGTCACTATTACAACTGACAACAACGTGTTTCGCTCAAGTACAATAAAGATAACTGCGATTTTTGATAATGTCGAAGTTGATGATGATTTTCCTTTCATACCAACTGTGCAGAACGGCATTTTTAGAGCTGAAACCCACCAAAAAAGCATACCGTCAATAATTGAATCACTCGAAAAGTGTGGCTGGGCGATTGTTTCGTCTTGCACATCCCCACCCACATGCCGAAGTGTTTACTTCGCCAAGTTTTTTGCAGAGAGTGCTATCAAAACCCTCCACGAGTCTTCAACCTCAAGTGCGTCAACACGGCTCCCACCCGAGATTTATAAACCTCCCCCTCCCAAGCCCCGACCGCTTCGGCGCAAGTCAAGCCTTTCATTAGGCTCTAACAACACCCCTTCAAGCGCCGAAATATACGTCGCTGTCAGCACTTCGAAGAGTTCAGTCTCTGAGGTCACCTGGAATGAGGAGAAGGTAATGGAGCCCGAAGCAGGAGCGGATGAAAACCCGGGGCTCGAAGGCGTGTCAAAAGAGGACCGCGAAAAGGCTTTCTTCAACAAACAGAAGGCAGCCACCAATCAGAAAAAAACTGACCTTGCAGCAATGCTTAAACGAATGTCTCCTGAAGAGAGGGCTAAGTTGGAGAAGGAGGAGACGTTGAAGAATGAGCATTCCGAGAAGCAGGCTAACCACATGAAGCGATTGGGGGCTGGCTTCAAAAAACGCCAAACGCTCGATGGGGGAAGTGGAGGTGGAGGTGGACGGGGCAGAGGCGGAGGCGGAGGCCGCATGGCCAAGAGACAAACCATGGGAATATGAAGGTGCAGCAGTGGGGGGGTTATTAAGCAGAAATGAATGAATGAATGACACATTGTTATGTTTCAACGATGACAACTGCGCCCCCCTCCGGCTTGACGGAAGACACCTCATCTGTTGTGGTATTTGTGTACTGTGTTTTTCCGTCTTCGCTCTCGTACACTTGCCACATCGATCCGTCTGGAAATGCAATCAGGACGGTTCCTGTTGGTTGTTTTTTTACAGACTCCCCTGTTTCTGCGCAGACAAATATTTCGTTGCCTTCTTCGTCAATGCCAGACGACTGCCACATTTTTGTTTCTGCTTCTGTTTCTGTTTCTAACTTTGGCTCTGGATCTGCTTCTGTTTCTAGCTCTGGCTCCGGCTCTGGCTCCAACTCTGGTTCTGCCTCTGCATAAACCTCTACCTCCCCACCCCGCTCAGTTTGTGGCCGTTCTAATTCTTCAGTGAATTCTGCTGGTCGCTCGAAAGTGGTGTCGTTGCTGCACAATTTTTAATTATGCAAGAGCAAAACGAGCGAGCCAAAGGAATTGGTTTGGGTTAGTTCAGTTTTGGATGTAGCCGTCTGCAGCCGCTCGCTCACCTAAAAACATTCCAAAAATACAAACCGGATTCGTCCTCTATTCTCTGCCAAGCTTGATCGTACATGCAGGGCGGCTTTTCATAAGTTGAAACCTCTGTTTTGCTGTTCCAGTAGTAAACATCTCCCTCCTGGTCACACACCGTCCAAAATTTGTCTTCCTCGGCTTGCTCTCCCCCCAACCCCTCTTCTCCCCCCTCGACCAGACTCTCCACCAGCTGCTTGCTCCAGCCTTGGTCCTTTTCCTGTTTAGGCTGGGGGTGGTTATTTATTTCCTCGACCTTGACCTTGGCCAAATGCTGGGCCAGCGCCATGGGGTTCAAGTTGGCAAGATGATTGATCTCGCCAGCATCCTCAACATTCTCGTCGTGGAACGAACTCCCTCGCCGACCAGCCGCCTCGAACGACTGCTCCTCGGATTCGTTGGAAGTGTGCACTGTCGTGTTGCCAATCTTGGCCCTGAGCATCATTTCCATTGCAAGAGGATTAGCGCCAGTATTCTCTGCCATTACAGACTTCATTTGCTTCTCAAACCGGCGGCCTTGACTTGCTTTAACGATGCCAGATTTTATCTTCTCCTCCTCAGAGGGTCCCTCTTTCTTCTCGAACATGGCGAACTTGTTCTTGAAGGCATCCTTCTTCTCCTTCACGACCTCGCCAGTTTGTCTTGCAAGCTTTTCCTGCTCAGCAAGATCGTTCTTAGCCTTGAGGCGCGCGGCCCGTTGTGTCTTGAACTCAGCGTCTTGCTCGGCACGCAAAGCGGCTTCAGCCTTTTTCTTCGCTCGCTGGGTTTCCTCAAATTGTTTTGCAGCCTGCATTGTTGGAAGTTGATATGAGTTGAGTTGAGTTGAATGAGCACTTAAATGGAAAAGGTTGTTTTTTTTTTTTTTTTTTATTAAAGTTCTACAAGTAAATCTCAACGATGTGTGTGGTGGCTGTGGTCATCTCAACGTCAGCCCCCAACAAAACAAAACAAAATAAAATCATCTAAAATTAAGTGTTAAACTCTTTTTAATCCACTCATGAAGGCTGTTTTGGACCGGCGGTTCGAGAGCCAGCGAGCTCAGGATCGTTTAACCTCCAATTCTAGTTGGATACAGGATCGTGAGTCTTCTCTGAACGAAGCTCTTCTGCAAAAGAAGCGTGATGAGCATGCGAAAATGTCTCTGGCTGCTTGTCGCATAGAAGCCTTAGTTCGTGGTAAGATAGGCCGCATTTTTGCTGCGGAGCTTCGTGCGATGCATCATTCCGCGAGGGTGTTCCAGCGGTGGACTCGTGGAGCACAAGGACGCAAGAAGGCTAGGGAAGCACGTTGGAAGCTTCTTCGTGTGGTTCCCTCCCTGTACGCGCTCAACCTAATGCGGAAGCGTTCCAGAGAAGTTGAGAAAGTCAAATCCTGGGTGGAAATGTTTGACCCTCAAACAGAGACATTTTGGTACTTCAACAAGGACGAAGCCAACAATGGAATCCCGAATAGCTCATGGGACCATCCGAAGGAGTTTGATGACAAACTGACTTGTGTGTGGGAGCCCTACGCTTACCCCCACGTTAGCAAGGCCGCAACAAACAATCGTTGTTGCATGCGGTTCAAAACGAGGCGAGAGTACAATACGCACCGGTGAGTTGGTATGAGTTTCTTTTTCTGCGGGTCATTTTTTCAGGCAAAGATCATGTTAACCCCTCTCTCCTTTCTACTCTCTCCTTTCTACTCTCTCCTCTCTCCTCTCTCCACTCCACTCCAGCGTAAAAGAGCACTCTTGGACCTGCCCTGGCTGCGAAACTTTCAATACTGGGCTAACATATCCGAAGTGCTACGTTTGCGATAACACCTCTGGCCCTGATGGCGAAAACCTCGTGACGAAGATGAAGAATGACGTAACTAAGGTCCTATTGCGCCTCAACAACCCCAAACTCTTTTCCGAGAACACTGACGACGATTCTGATAACGAGGAAGATGACTCCCTCGACGACAGCGACGACGACACCGCCAGCAAACAAGGTTTCGCAGGAGGTGAGCGAGCGAGCAACGAAAAATCACTCCACTAATAAACACTAACATGCTTCGCTCGTCTTCGCAGGGCTTCCCTCGCTGGGTCCCGATTCTGCCATGGAGAAGTTTCACGAAACTCGTGCAATTGCGCAGGAGGAGAAATTCGCTCAGAAGCAGCGGTCACTCGATAGATCTTTGCCCCAGATCCAATCCCCTCCCCAATCCCAATCACAATCCCAATCCCATCAACAAGATAAAAATAAAAAGGCGGGCGAGTTCGATACGCAACTCGACTCCCAATATTCAAATAATGGAATAATCCCCCCCAATGCTGCCGACGGTAACTCCCTCGCCCTCCCACCTCCCCCCGCGGATTTGGAGGAGCCTCAGTTGCAAACGAACATCCACGAATGCAAAAAACACGCTCTCTCCTCCGCCTCAAGCTCCGAGCAGCACCTCACCTGCTGCCGGAAGTTTCGAAAGGGTATGTGCACTCTCACAACGTGTCCCCGGGCCCACCCTGGAATCAGGGACGATGCGGAGCTTTTCCCCGTGGAAGGAAAGGGCAAGAGGTGAGGACCGGGCCCACCAGCGGTTTCCTTTTGCTACATGCTACAGCTAACCAACTAACTGAATCCATCCCGTCCCGTCCCATCCCATCCCGACAATTCCAGGGACATGTTCTTCGTAAAAGTTTGCTTCAACTCGCTGGTCTATGGTCGGTGCACAAACGGCGTAAAGTGCCAGCAGTACCATCCTTATGTAAGGCCCTCCACGAAGGAAATCATTCACAAACTGTACCCCAAGAGAAATGGCTTGCGCCACAAGGAGTCAGCTTCCGGAATGACGATCGACGGTTGGGTTGATGACGAGGTGTTCCAGGGTTACGGGGTGATTGAGTGGAACTCTGGGGATGTTTACATTGGCGACATGAAGGATGGGAATCGGGAGGGCAGTGGTATTTGGAGATCTGCGGATGGCTGTAAAGAGGTGAGTGAATATGGCTGCAGACGGCTGCCAATACTAGACTTGGCTTGACTTGACTTGACTTGACTAATGTACTCCATTCGCTCGACTCGCAGTTTGTTGGAACTTGGGTCGAAGGGCATCGCCACGGCTGGGGAGTCCTCAACCACCCAAACGGTGAAACTTACGAGGGCGAGTGGGAACGAGGCAAGATGCATGGGGTTGGGAGCCTTTCTTCCGCGAATGGAGACGTCTACGAAGGCTGCTTCGACAACGGAAAGTACCATGGCATTGGAATTTTTCGCAAGGTGAGCGTGAGCGAGCGAAATGGCTACAGACAGCGACCATTACTAAACTAATTATATTCCACGCTTGGCTCGCTCGCTCGGCGCAGTGCAACGGTGATGTTTTCATGGGAAACTCCGAGGCTGGCACTGCTGAGGGGCTTGGGGTGCTTGTCTACGCAACTGGTGAAAAGTACAAAGGCTTTTTCTCTGAAAACAAAAGAAATGGCAAGGGAGTGTGCATCTACCCAAACAAGTGCAAGGTGAGTGAGCGAGCCTTGTGGAAGACGGGATCTACTTGAACTAAACTATACTGAACTGGACTGAACTGAACTGAACTGAACTGAACTAAAACACTCTTTCGCTCGACGCAGTACACTGGTCAGTGGCTTTCCGGGTACCACGACGGCTTCGGCGTTTTCGTCACCCCCAATGGTGCTGCCTACGCTGGAGAGTGGCGGCGAAACAAGAAGCATGGCTTGGGACGGTACTTCTTCCCGAACGGCGACTTTTACGACGGTTCGTTTCACTCCGACAAGGCTGAGGGTCACGGCGTGTACCACTACAAGGACACCGAAAACGTTTTTCTTGGCGCGTGGAGCAACGACAAACGCAACGGCAAGGGTGCCTACCTGTGGAAGAACGGCTCCAAGTACAACGGCTACTGGCTTAACAATGACATTGACGGCAAGGGGTTGTTCGAATTCTCAACGGGCGCAAAGTACGCTGGAAACTTTAAGAAGAACTTGAAGCACGGAAAGGGGGTGTTTATTTGGCCAACAGGCAACAAGTATTCTGGCCAATTTGTCGATGACAAGCTTTCCGGAATTGGCGAAATGGTTTATGCCGGTGGTCACGTCTACACCGGTCTCTGGAGCGCAAACAAGAAGAACGGGCGGGGCGTTTTCAAGTACAAGGATGGAAATATTTTCGACGGGGAGTTTGCCAATGACGTAATTGACGGAAAGGGCAAGATGCGGTTTTTGCCTGGAACTTTACTTGAAGAAATGTACGACGGCGACTGGCGGAACGGCAAGAAGGTGAGTGAGCACAACAATGTTTGGTGCTTATTTTGAAGAGTCCTTTATTAATCCAATTCGATGCACAGCACGGAATGGGGAAGTATGTCTACCGCTCGCAAGACGGATTAGTCTACGAAGGCAGCTGGCACAAGGGGCTGCGGCACGGCCAGGGAATTCTGAAGTTTAAGGACGGGTCGTTTTACAAGGGCGACTTTAAAAAGGAACGGATGACAGGAACTGGAATTTACGTCTGGGCGGACGGCAGCCAGTACGAAGGAGCCTTCTTGAACAATATCCGACACGGGTACGGGGTGTATCTGTCCAACGCTGGAGTCATCTACAGTGGCAACTACGACAAGGGGTTAAAGCACGGCAAGGGGCGGATACAGTATCTTGACGGCAATGCTTATATGGGGGAGTGGGAGCAGGACGTCATCAAGGGTTCTGGTAAATTTGAGTTCCATGCAACCGATCAAGACAAAGACATCATAAAGTTACGAGTCTTCGGCTTCTAGCATACATTTAATAAAGTATTTCAAAAATTTTATTTTTATTGTGTGTATTTAATTATATTTGTGTGTCGGTTCCTCCCAACCTTGCTCCAACAACCATGTCCGTTTCCGTGATTCCTGTTTTTTTGTTAAGTACCGCAACAGCCTGCTTCAGACTCTCTAGTTCCTCGGGCATGCTGTTGTACGTGTCTACCAGAAGTGCCCTCCTCTGCAACGAACCGTATATGTTCTCCTTACCACCCTGGTAGTTCAAGTAATAGAAGAGTTTTCCTCCTAAGCCAACCAGCATCACCATCAAAACCCATCCCAACGCGTTGTATCCCTTGGCTTCGTCGGCGAGCAAACTGCTCAAACCAAGCAGCAAAACGGGGAAAATTACAAACACGATCACCAAGTAGATCAAGGGGAAGTACCTCGACTTCCTGGTGCACTTTCCGAGCCACCTGGCCATGTTCAGTGGAATTTTCCTCATCGCCGGAATGGGATACCAAATTAGAATGCCGACGATGTTGAACATCAAATGCGCCAAGGCGACCTGCAGGGATTTGGGACTGTCAGAAACCATGCTCGCCAACAGTCCGGTGACTGTGGTGCCGATATTGGCGCCCAGGGTTAAGGGAAACATCTGCTCTAGAGGAATAATGTTCAACCCCACAAGGGGGGTCAGAACGCTTGTTGTGATGCTGCTAGACTGGACCAAAATTGTGACTGCAGCTCCCAAGGCCATGGCAACGACTCCGTGGACATCCGTTGCCTTGGTTATCACCTTCGCGGAAGCTCCGCTCAGCAAGCTTGACAGGGTCTTGACCAGGCCAATCAGGCAGATGCACAAGAAAAGCACGGAAATGATCAAAACGACCAATCCGGATGCCTCTTCCTGGGACTGAGTAGCGTTGTTCTGGAAGAACATTGGGCACTCTGTGTTGAGCGACGTGACATTTGTTTGCAAATTTTGGTGGGTTAGTAGTTGTGTGCTGTGCTGTAGAATTTTTTTTAGTTCCGCTCGTTGCGTTCGCTCACCTCCGGACTTCTTGTCGCAGGCGATTAAACCGGTATGGCAGTTGTCGTAGTTGACAACGTCGGTGGGAACGGTCTCGTTTCCGAACTCGCCTCCTGTGTCAACCGTGCAAGTCGTAGGGTAGTAGTCGTCACAGGTCCTGGAACCGTCCGCAACCTTCTTAATCATCTTGGAAGCGATCAGCACCTTGTTGGTCAGAGGAGCAACGATCGCCTTGACCGGTCCGGTCCACTTCTCGTCGTCAGCAACCTCGTCGGGGGTCATGGCTTCCGTGAGGGTAAAAAGGAGGCCAGTGGCGACCTCCAAGGGGAGAAGAACGGCAACCGAGAGGAAGTTGAACATATCGTGGACGGTGGCTCCGGCGAAAGCGCGCTCGAGCTCGTCTCCGTCGCCGAGGTGTCCCATCGAAACAATGGTGTTCGTCACGGAAGTGCCGATGTTGGCTCCCATGATGACAAAGATGGCAAGCTTGACATCAATGACTGTGGGAACAAGTCCAACAACAATAGAAGTGGTGGTTGAAGAGGATTGGAGGAGGACAGTCGCAAGGATGCCAATGCATAGCCCGGCAACTGGGTTCTCGATGTCTCCCATGAGCGCACCAGCGGTGCAGCCTGAATTTAATGAGTTAGTCTCGGCAGGTCTCGAGAATTGAACAGAAAACTCACCTCCAACAATCTTGGCTCCAGTTCCAAGAAGCTGGAGAGAGAAGAGGAAGAAGTACAAGAAAAACAAAATGAAGAAGGAGTGGAGGGCCACGTTCAACCACTCAGCCTGGGTGTGCTTGCAGCACCCAGTTGCTACATCACCCCACGAGACAGCATCGTTCTCCTCTTCTGATGATCTTCTTTCAAGTTCCATGGGGGAGGACTTGGTTAATGACTGGGCATGAACGCGAGGGAGAGGGGGGGGGGCGTTATGGGCGTAAGGGGGTTAGAAAAAATTCAGAGCAGTGGTTAAAGTAGTCAAAAGGGTACCCTCCAACTCCAAGATTTTTGAACGACGAGTAGGGAGTATGTGTTGGGGCTGATTTTGTGGATTTGAGTGGGATCCACTTTTGGGGAGCTTACCTTTGCCATTTCTGTAGTTGGAGATTGGTAGATTGAAGTGGAAGATATATTTTTGAAAGAGAAAATATGAGGGGCATAATGCATAAATTAATGGTTCATCCGAATCTGGCGAATCTTCCTGTTGTTTATTCATTCATTCGAAACCATTTCAAAATAATTTAGGAATGTTTAAATGGAACTCGCACTCGTCTTCTTAGCCAAGTGGCACCGAATTACGCTCCCGCCTCCAAAGATGTTGTATTCGCTAAAAAAAAAATTAAACAACATTTAATCCGCAAAACAACCCCCTATCCACTCTACTGCACTCAACTCCACTCCAACCACTTTACTTCATCGCATTCACCTGGGCAGCCTTTTTCTTGGCCCTCTCGGCTCTTGCCAACCTCTTCTCTTCAATGACGCGACTCGCGTACTCGCTGAACTCCTTCCCTCCTGGGGTCGGTGCAGTGGCGATGAATGGGTGCATTAGTAACTCCTCCGCCGTTGCCCTCTTTTCGACGTCCTGGTTCAAGCACTGTGCTATGAAATGCTCGAACGTTTTGCTGTAATTTCCTTCCTTGTTCTTCAGCTTCGGGCTTGGTTTCACGCTGATCAGTAACAGTGCCCTCAGCGGCTTCTCTCGCATCAGCGGTGGCTCCCCTTGAGCCATTTCGATTGCCGTTATTCCCAGACTCCAGATATCGATGCCGCAGCCGTACTCCTGCCCCTTTATCAGTTCCGGCGCCATCCAGTAAGGAGTCCCAACGACCGAATTTCTCGTGCTTGTGTCGCTAGTCAAGCCGATTGCGAAGCCAAAGTCCGCAATCTTTACTTTCCCCTCGCTGCTGTCTACTAAAATGTTGTCACTCTTGATGTCCCTGTGTATCCGATGACTCCGGTGAACGTAGCTCAGCCCTTGCAACACCTGTTTGCAGACGTACGCAATGAGCACCTCTGGCATTTCGATGCTCACGCCGATCGTGTCTGTCAGTGAGCCCCCCCCCACGTACTCCATGACGATGCAAATCTCGCTGCTGGTCGCAAATGTTTCAAGGTAATTTACAATGTTTTGGTGCTGCGCACAGCGCACAGCGAGCGAGCAAAAATACAAATAGTTAAGTAGGTTAGCTCAGTAGTGGATGTAGCCATGTATGCAATTTTGTACGGGCGAGCAGCGAGCGAGGCCGAGCAGCGAGCGAGGCCGAGCAGCGAGCGAGGCCGAGCAGCGAGCGAGGCCGAGCAGCGAGCGAAGCGAGCTAGTCGCAACTAGCGTATGGTGCTGCTGGCGAGCTAGTCACAACTAGCGTATGGTGCTGCTGGCGAGCTAGTCACAACTAGTATATGGTGTTTCTTGCTCTCGCTCACAGCTTCACACTCTTCTGCCACAAGGCTCGCTCACCTTGCTCATTGCCTGCATGGCAATCTCGTTCGTCAAATCCACTAGTTCGGCGATCGGTGCGACCTTCAGAGCCACCGACTTGCCGTTCCTGGTGTCTGTTGCTGAGTAGACCACCCCGCTGGCGCCCTGTCCTAGCTTTCGCAGATCCGAAAAATACTTCAATGGGTCATCCGACTTGATGTGAACAGTTCGAGCGATGTCGTCCTGCAATTTTTTTCCAGTTGGTTTTTCCGGGGGTGGGCCCTCAATGTGGAAAGTTAAGCAGTCCAAAACTGCCTGTGGGTTCTCCACTGCGTCCTCTTTCGTGATCCCGCTTGCCACCAATATTTGCGACCAGCTCTCCGGTAGCCCGGTGAAACCCGTTGCTGTTGTTTTATCCGGCTGCGTGGTTGTGTGGGTGTATGTGTATGTGTAGGTGTAGGTGTAGGTGTTGGTGTGGGTGTGCGTGCGTGCGTGCGTGTGTAAGTTAGCTGTTGGAATACGTCGTGCGAATGTGCTCACTCACCTCGACATGGTGCTGGTGCTGAACATTGAACGGCGTTCCAATTATTGCCCCCTCCGGGAACAAATTACTTGTTGACGACGGTTGAATCTTTTCGAAAGCTATTTGACTCATTCTCTTGATGAAACCTGGCTCCTTCGACGAGCTGCTCCCCGAGAGCAAATTTGTGCCCTTGCCGGCAACTATTGAATTTCGTATACGTCGTGAGGGTTTCACCGGGTTGAGTTTCCCGTCGTTGGTATCGTTGTTGCTGGAATTTAGGTTGATGTTATCTCCGATATCGGTATGTTTCGTGTCGACCTTCTTGACTGTTCCAGGCGGAAGTAAATCAGCCCAGCAAGCTACGCCGAGCGAAAGCGAGGCGCATTTTTAATGAAGCACGAGCAATTCCAAGCGAGCCAAACGAATTGAGTGGGCTAGTTTAGTAGTGGATGTAGCCGTCTGTAGCCATTTCGCGAGAGCCATCGCGAGTATGTTTTCTTCCACAAAGCTCCCTCACCTGGAAGTCCCCGGAATGTACCTGTTTTGGGATCCCATTCCACATGCAATGTTCTTTCCACATTGTCGGGGTCGGATATGTTCTTCGATGCTAGGGAGGATGTTGAGATTGGACCCCCGGATGTGGGTGATGACGCTCGTTGAGGAGGGGGGGGGGGTTCCCCAAACAAACTTGTTCTCACTGAGTTTCGAAAGCCCTTCCTGTTGGATTGATTGGGAGTGCTTTTTTGGGGCTGGTTGTTGTGTGCGGTCTTTCTTATCAGGTTGAAAAGCTCCATCCTAATAGTGTAAAATTAAGAAGTATAATTTGGGAAACAAAAATTTTGGAAGGAAGCGTGAAATTTTAATTTTACATTTTGATCACAATTACTCTTTACGTGCTTGAAACACTGGGAAACAAGCTGCACAAGTAATAATTAATTTTGGCCATGGTTGTGGACATTCATAAGGTTGCACTTCTTATCATTCTTTCTGTTTGCATTCATGCCTCCCTACTTCCCCCACCCTTTTTAAACATCTCCGAATCTTCTTCTTCAGTTTTTCTATGGTTAAATATCTTGAATGGCACGATGTTGAGTGATGTGCTGCCAGCCTACTGCGCACAGAACAACCTAGATACAGTGACTTGTGCATCGTACTGCAACCGGTTACTGTTGCTGTATCCACAGCTTTCAACACTGAGTTACTGTGTTTGCGACATTGGTAATGGGGTCTCAGCGAGCACAATTATAAATCCAAGTTCTGACTTCAGGCCATCGCGCTATTTCATCGATGAAGAGCTTAACTCCTCTGTCTTTGGTATGCGGTGCAATCTTCCGCTCGGCTACACCATTTCCGATGCTGGCTTCGAAATCCCATCGTGTGCCCAGATTCACACTGAAGTTGAGATTTCCCCAAACCAAACTGTTGACGTTGTTTCTTATTTCGATATTTTCGACAAGCTTTCCGTTCACGAATCTTCGACTGTTACCTCGGTAGAGAGACAAATATGCAGCTCGCTGTTTCACGAATCCGACGAGCTTTGCTACGCCAAGGTTAGAAGTCGAATCGAGGCAACCCTGTTCTTTCGTGGCTCGGGCGTCTGTAGGTATGCGGAGCATAGACGGGGACTGGTTGACGTTGACGGGGGCGGAGGCGGAGGCGGGGGCGGAGGCGGAGGCGGGGACGGAAAATTGCCTTTAACGACCAAAAAGTGTTTCCAGGTGTTTGCCCCGGTTGCGGAAGGTTAGTTAGCGAAGTGAGCGAGCCTTGTGGAAACTACTAGACTGACTCACTCTATTCGCTTGTTCTTTTTTGGCGCAGGCGATGGCGGTTTGGTGTGCGAGTACCGCAACCTCTACTTCCACAATCGACTATTCATAGAGTCAACAACTAACACGGGAAATGAAAATCCCAATCCCGAAGTTGAGCTCCCAGAAGAACAGTAAGAACTTTTTCGAAGTGAAGAAGCTTTCGCCCTCTGACCTCGATGAAATAGCTCGACTCACAAATAATTACAAACTAATTGAGAGAAAACATACGCACGTGGTCATTGAGCGGAACCAGCCCTTGAGCCACGGACACATCATACAGGACGGTGTCCTTCCGGCGTTTTGGGCCCTTTCAATCGTCAATCATTCTAATGATAATGATAATGGTGAGGCCCAAATTGTTCTCTACGATGTTTTCGACGACGTAACGTTTGTTGAGGGTAGGCTCACCCGACCGTTCAACAACTCGCTCGGGCCGATGCCGCACGATGGTTGGTTCAGGTCTGTGACGCCGACAAATCGGCCAATCTACAAGGACGAGCTGGAAGAGCTCCACTGCCCTCCGACCAGACTCTGCAGGTTCGACAGCTTGGTCGTTGGCTACGATAGGATGAACTTGATCGGGCCTCACATCAGCTACACAATGAGTGGCGGAAACTATGAAACGAACGAAACCCACAAGCCAAAAGTTCTCAACTTTGACGAGGATGTATTGGATGAGAGGCTCCGGGTGAGGGGGGGGGCGCTGGCGAAGTTTCGCGATGAAGGGAGCAGGAATTTGCTTGGGGGTGAGGGTGGGGGGGGGGGGGGGGGG
>BRYC01001578.1:0-15627 GCA_030267985.1 Parmales sp. scaly parma
CTGGTATTGCTGTTGGTATTGCTGTTGTTGGTATTGCTGTTGTTGGATTTGTTGTTGGATTTGTTGTTGCTGTTGTTGTTGTTGCTGGTATTGTTGTTGTTGCTGTTGTTGTTGTTGTTGTTGTTGTTGTTGGTTCATCTGCTGTTGCTGTTGCTGCTGCTGCTGCTGCTGCTGCTGCAACACCTGCTGCTCCTCATTCTTCGGCTTCCCTGCACTCGCATTCCTCGCGTACCTGGAGTTTTTGCTCAGCTTGTTATCCGCTCCCAACTCGCGCTTAAGGCTGGGCTGCCCCTCGCGCAAGCACTGGCTCGTCTTCTCCCTGGCCTTCTGGTCACCAATGTCGTCGTAGGTGTTGCTGTTATTCTTCTGGAGGAATCTACCAGGAGGATCCTGATTGCGAATCCGCTGGACAACATTATTGCTGTACAGGATCTTGTCAGACTTGGGTGATTGGGTGTAATTGAGCTGCTCGTCCTCAACGAACTGGCGATAGATGAGATTCCCGGGGTGGTTGTTTGTACCCCCACCACGTCCGCACAGCACATCGGTGTTGTTGGGATAGGGAACATTGACAACCAGGTACCACTGATTGTTGCCATTTTGATTGCGAACAATTTTATTGCTTCCTGGGTCTCTCTGACTCCGAGGCTCGGTGAATCGCTGCACGACCATCGGATGATATTGTTCTGATTTCAATTTTTCATTTTGATCACTTGACTTTTGTGGACATAGAACATCAAGTTGCTCCATGGACCCATTCATCACGAGAACATGCCACAACATTGGCGAGGATGCACTCACTCTTATAACCGTAATCCGCATCTATTTCAGGTCCTCTCCCCATGTACGATCTCTGCCCAAGGTTGTGGAGGTGGTGAAGATGCTGCTCATGAATGATTCAGTTTGGGAAACCTGGCTGGAAGATAACCTGGGAAATGTGACAACGTTGCCGATGGACGAGACGAATGGTCGGTTCCAGCAAATGAATGAAATTAAATCGGAATTGGAATTGGACACAACCACTGCAGTGAGAATTTTAGATTGGGTTCGAGTAATTGCAATGAGCGTGCTGTGCGATTTGTCCATTTTGCCGTTTTGGTCGCTGAAGATCTCCGCGCAGGGCAGCCGGTACCGGCACGGCCCTTCCCAAGCGGCCTTTGCCAACCAGTTCATGTCGCCCTCACGAGCGGTTTCCTACGTCCGGTTCCTCCTCTCCAAGCCCTCTTCCCCCGGATCCCACACCCCTGCGATCTTTGGGGATTTGTTCCGCGGCGGGGTCACCATCTGCACCCTGGGGCTGCTCCGCAACTACATAGCGACGAAGAAGCGTGAGGTGAGTCGAGTCGAGTCGAGTCGAGTCGAGCGCTGGTAGAGTGGGCACCACAAACCTACACCACTTAACCTAATACCTAACCCAATACCTAACCCAATACCTAACCAAATACCTAACCAAATACCTAACCCAACCCCAATCACAGCAAGATTTGGCCGACGACATTGTTTACGACTACGAAGATTTCTTGAACCCCGTCGACACACTCCCCAATTCCGGGCTAGAGCACGGGGTGATGCACCAGGCGTTGGGGAGGCCGAAAGCGAAAGCGCTCGGCGCAGCAGCAGGAGATGACGGTGACGAGGAGCTTGGTTACATGACTAAGCGGGCGAGCGGGAACGTGTTGTACAGGGACAGTACTGGCAGCGAGGGGAGTTTTGATAGTAGCGGGAGCGGGAGCGGGAGCGGGAGCGGGAGCGAAGGAGAGGTTAGAAAGAAGAGTTACAATTACGGAGAATTTAAGTCACGAAAGGCGAATACACATTGCCAACCCCTCCCTCCCTTCTCCTCTTCAAAACCACGAGTGTCGACGTTCGGAAAAATGGCCTTTTGCTGCTTCCTCCACCCGCTAGAACTGATCTGCGTTCGGCAGATAACCTCCTCAAACGACCACGGCGCGTTCGACACCATTTTCTCGTCCGCCGCGTTGATCTACAACGAGAAGAGGCGCCCTCAGCACAACGCTACCACCCCCCAAGGGTCTTGGAAGAACCTCTTCACCGGCGTTAGAACAACCATGCTTGGCTGCTTAATGCCCACCTCCATCCTCTTCCAAGTTTTCGTCAGCGGAATAATGAACGTAATTAAGATCCGGCGTTTCTTGGCCCCAGCATCAGCCACAACAACAGCCATCACCAACCCAACACTCACTAGACGAATGAGCTTAAACACATTCCTTCCAGACCTCGGCTACAGCCTCGTCATTCTCAAAGAGGTACTGGCCGAAAAGGGCATCATGGGGATATTCGTGAGCTCCCAGGCGACCATCTACACCCTCGTGCCATCGTTCTTCGCGCTCATGGGCGCGAGATTCATAGTTCACCAAACTCTCGGGAGAACGACAAGGGCCAAGAATAGAAGGATTCGCCGAGACTTTTTCATACGAGCTTTTTTCGAGAAGGCAACAATGCCAACGACAAAAAAGAAGAAGAAGAAGAAGTATAAGAAGAGAGAAAAATGAAAAAAAACCTTCTGCTAAGCCTTACGCTTCTTACTTCTCGTCTGCTGCTTTTTCTTTTTCGCTTTCTCTTTCTCTTTCTTCTTGTTCCACTCATTATTGCTCTTCTTGTTCCACTCATCATTGCTGTCAACAATTTTCTTCCTGTATGACTTCATAATCTTCTTAATAACAACAATCGCCTCCTCAGAAGCCTTGCCACCTACACAAACGTTGACAGTTGCGGTGCTGCGCCGAGCGATTGGTTTTAGTATAGTTTAGTTAGATGTGGAGGTGGGTGGTGGCTGTAACCATTTCATTTCATTTCCGCTCGGTTTGCTAGCTCACCTTTCGGGAAGCAAATTAACCAGCTGGACAATCTGCTGGTTGGTCAGCGACACATCATCGCAACCACTCATGGTAAGTTTCAAGGCCCTAAGATCCTTTATAATGCTGGTCATTACTTCTTCGAAGACATCAATATTGCCACAGCAAAGAGAACTGTATGTGAGGTTTGCAAGGACCTGTTTGTTCTGCTTCTCGACAGTTGCCGTGTTCGAGAGTGGGTTGACTCTATCGTGAGTACTTGTTGGAGGAATGTAATTATTTGGGTTGAGAGGATGAGTTTGGAACCTTTCAGGAATGACGGACGTGTTGTTAAAGATGGTGAACAGGACTTCAGAATTGGAGAGAGGAGTCTTGGTGTCTGAGACGAGTGTTTCGTACATGGACGAGGGTTGTAGGTGGGTGTGGTGTGGTAGATGGGACGATGACTAAATTGAAGAGCTGGTGGGTGTCTCCTCGAATTTGCAATTTCAATTTACATCAATGTATGCTATATAGATAAAGAGACCTGTGTTCAATAAAGCCCTTTTTTTTACAGCCAACACCCTACCCCACCCCATTTCACCAATGGCAGCTATGCTCACAGGCGAAGAGAAGCAGCGAATAGCAAATCTTGAGCGAGGCATAATGAAATTGCTGATGACTTCGGCAATGACAGACAATCCCACCCTTCTCTCCTCTACAATCGAATCCTATACAATATTCGATCACGATCAAGGCAGCAAGCCCTTTCAAGTCCTGTCCCAGTTCAAAGATGGCAGAGGCCGTACGCCTCTCCACTTTGCTTCTCAAAACTTTGCTGTTACTGTCCTGTTGGAAATTGTTTCGCTGGTCAAAAGCAAAACTGAGCTGATGAAGGTGAGTTGGCGAAGCGAATCCGAAAAATTGTCTTCAAAATGACTCTCCCTTAACTTAACTTAAACTCGGACATAAAAAAAAACCAAGCTCTTCAACATTCGGGACGAGCAAAACCAAACCCCGCTCATGCTGGCGTGCCACGCGTGGCTCGCCGCTCCCGACAAAATTACAACGGAGCAGAAGGAGAAGTTCGTCAACATGTTGCTACTGAACAAGGCCAGCATTACCCACAAGAACAACATCAACGCCCAAGCGATTCACTACGCAGTGTCGAGCAATTGCTCTCCTTCAATCGTTGAGAAGTTGATCTCTGCAAACACAGTGAACTCCGCCACTAGTGCCGGCACACCGCTCCACTGGGCACTCATGAACAACACCCCAAACGTGATAAAGAACATTGGGCTGTTGCTACTTGGGGGTGGCGATGTTAATAAGAAAAGGGAAGATGGCATCAGTCCGGTTGTCATTGCGGTTGCGAGCGAAAGTGATGCTGCTGCGGCATTGCTGATTGACGCTAACTGCGACGTTGGAGTTCTCCTCGGAGGAAACATTTCGATCATGCACATTGCGGCGGACAACAACCTCACACTCAGCTTAACCTCGCTGATGAATAGAGAGGAGGTGAGCGGGCGAGCGAGCGAAATACTGCGAGCCGCGAGCAAAGCGAGCTAGTCACTAACCTAATATAATTACACAGGGAAGGCGCCTGGCCGAAATTAAAAACGACAACCAAGAGACTCCAATAATGCTAGCTGCCGGCCACGACTATGTCGAGGCGGTTCGAATTTTGATGGGCGGCAGTAGTGGCGCATCGCTCGAAGATGCCAAAAACCAGATTGTGGAAATTTTGAAGGTTGCGCCGGCGAAAACCGAGAAGCCGTCGGTTTCGGACGCAGACCCCGACGCAGCAGATCCCGACGCAGAGCCGGCCGAAGTTCCCAACCCGGACGCTCCAATTTTCGCAGAAATCGACATTATTCTCGCCAAAGAGAAGGAAAATTCAACTTCAGAAGCGAACAAAGCAGCAGCGGCCGGTTTCAAGAGTCAGGGAAACACTTATTTCTCGAATAATGATTACAAGCTTGCCATCGAAGAGTACACCAAGGCAATCGAGCTGTACCCGGTTGACAAAACGTATTACAGCAATAGGTCGGCGTGCTACATGGCAACGGATGATGCGAAGAGCTCTCTGCGAGATGCAATTTTTGCTCGGAGCTGCGATAAGGAGTGGCCAAAAGCCTGCTACCGGCTGGCTGTTGCCCGACTCGCCGTGGGGCGACACGAAGACGCGGCGTTGGCCGCCTGGGAGGGAGTTCAGCTTGATGACCAGAACGAAGAGCTGAAAACAATCATGCAGCGGGCCGTTAAGAAGGGTCGGTCACAGCACCAAAAAGCAAATAACAAATAAAAATATTTTTATTTTTTCGCGCCGCGCAAAAAAACATTTCCAATTTTAATCCAACTTCTTCCCCCCCCGCACCACTCCCAGCACGCAGCTCGACACCAACGTTAAGCTGACAAAAACTCCTCCGAGCACGCTGCACAGACTCCCCACGAACGTTAGCAGGCTGTCCCGCTGCTCAACATACTGAACCTCCATCGGCGAGAAATCATAGCTGCGCGAAACGAGCGAGCCAAACGATTCGAATTGGGTGAGTTAGCTTAGTAGTGGATGTGGGTGGCTGCAGCCATTTCGTTTCTTTTCTTTTCATTTCATTTCCGCTCGTTCACTCACTCACCTGAAACTCGCTCCTGGCAGCTGCTGACTACCGCTCATGATCAACGTGGGAAGAGTTATGAAAGACTCGGTCATGGAGATTTGATATGTGTTCTTCACCTTACGCCACGGCCGCTTGTAAGCCGTCGGCACGATCTTCACATTGAAATTAGCTAGCCCCTGCGCCGAGCGAAGAAGGTGCGAAGGTGCGAAGGGGTTAGTAGTGGCTCGTATTCGAGTCGCTGGCTCGTATATATTTCTCGTCTTCATCAAGGCTCGCTCGCGTCGCGTCGCCTCGCGTCGCTTCGCTCGCTCACCACCCCCTCTCTGACGCTGTTCATCATGCCGTCAAACGGATTGTGCGCGTACGGGAATCGCGCGGATAAAAAACCGCTGAAATCTAACATGGAAATGATTCGAGTGGGTTGTGTGTGGGGTTAGTTTGGTTTAGTTTGATCACTCATGGGGGGCGAAATGGCTCGCTCACCTATGGCGTGAATGTAATGGGACACGTTGTTTGCCGCCTTGAAGTTTGCGTCTATCCCTGTATACGCAATCATTGTGCCCCAAGATGACGGATTCAAACTCACTCGGAACGTTCCTCCCACCGGGGCAACCTTCAAAAAACCGCTCACCGTGCATCCCCCAGTCATGTTTTCCTTCGACTTTTGCCTCGTGCTGATGCCCGCATCGGTAAAGTCTTTGCTCGTCGGCTTGCTCTTTCGAACCATGTTGTTATTTTTTGCTGGTTTTCGTTTCTTCTTCTTCCCTTTCTGATTTGTTGGTTGGCCAATATAATTATTATTGTTCAAGTTGTCGTCAAACGCAATGTCGATATTCTTGCAGCTGAGGTGGAAGAAAGTTATTCTCATGGAAATAAGCATCTCATCGGTATAATGAAATTGATCGTTTTTCGTCACCCTGTTGGTTATCGAGTTCACGTTTATGGAAGATGCCGGCGAGTACTCATGCACTGTAAGGTGCTCCTTCACGTCCACTCTAGCATAAAGGACGAGCTCAGAGATGAACAGGAGGGAAGTGAGCAACAACAGAACGATGGTGATTAACCCATTGGTCGAGTTCTGAGGAGCAATTCCCTCAAGTGTTTTCATACTTAAGTTATCATAGCGAGAGAACTTCATAATGATTGGGGGGTGTTGTGGCTGGAGCGCGACAGTTTGCGGTTTTAAGTAGGGTTGAAAAAAAAATTATTAAGCCAAGGTTGCAAAGGTCTAAAGACGACAAAGCTCAATAGCAACACCTCTTGGCAAATGGCAGCCCTGGTAGAGCCAATATCCATGGCTTTGAGCTGCCGGCAGGTCCAGAACCTGCTAAAAGAAGTGATCGCCCACGAGGCCGAAGTTCAATCCTCAACAAACCCAAACCACAGCAAGCTGGCCTGCTCAGCATCAGCAGTGGGCATGTTCTCGGATTTGGTAGTGAGGTCGAATAAAAACGACACCGACTCGGACTCGGACGCGGACTCGGACTCGAGCGATAATGATGACGAAAATGATGAATCGGAAAATGGTGCTGGTTCTGATGCTGGGTTTGCTGCTCTGGCTGTCTCAAATAACCGGGTTCCGTCCCTCCTGATACCCCTCCCCAGTACAGGCACAGGCACAGGCACAAGCGCAGGCGCAGGCGCAACAGCAACACAAAAAACCTGTCTGATCATCCCTTCAGCAATTTTGATGCAATCAACATCTACTCCAACCCCAACCTCCCTCAGCGCGATTGCTTCGCTGGCCTTACAAGCCAGCATTTCGCTTTCTAAGGATACCCCCTCAAAGTCAAAATCTCTGGTGATCCTGCTTCGGTCGGGGGCGTTCGCCTCAGCAGTGTTTACGAATTGCGACGCCGAGCCTATCCTCCACTCGACTAAGAAAAGGTACACGGTGAGGAAGGGGCAGGGCGGTGCACAGGGCAGCAACGACAGCAACAACGGGAAGGCGAAATCAATCGGCGCTCAGCTGCGTCGTGACGGGGAGAAGAAGCTCTGGATCGACGTCCGCGACACTCTCGTCAAGTGGCATGCCGAGGTTGCAGGTGAGCGAGCGAAGCGAGTGAGCCTTGGGTGGTATGTTGCCATTGTTGTCGTTGTTGTTGTTGCTGCTGTTGTTGTTTTTATTGCTGTTGTTGTTGTTCATGTTGCCATTGCCATTGCCATTGCCATTGCCATTGCCATTGCCATTGCCATTGCCATTGCCATTGCCATTGCCATTGCCATTGCCATTGCTGTTGTTATTGTTATTGTTATTGTTTTGGTAGTTGCCTTGGCCGCTGCGTTGGCCGCCGCTGCCTTGGCCGCTGCCTTGGCCGTTGTGACGCTCTCCTCGCCCCCCCCTATCCCCACTCTCTCCACGATCACCCCTGGCGTAGTCGGAACCACGCTCACGCTCACTCGCTTCTCGGTTGTTGTTTCCATTGTCGGAACCACGCTCACGCGCTTCTCGGTTGTTGTTTCCATTGTCGGAACCACGCTCACGCTCACGCTCACGCTCACGCTCACGCTCACGCTCACGCTCACGCTCACGCTCACGCTCACGCGCTTCTCGGTTGTTGTTTCCATTGTTGTTGCCATTGTTGTCAAAAAAGTGCGAAGCTCCGTGCGAATTTGCTATACATGGCTACCCAACATCCACTACTGAACTAACATTGTTCCACTCAACTATTTTGAAAATGCGCACAATCTCGCTTCGCTCCGGCGCAGCCTGTGACTTCATCTTCATCGGTGGCAGCAAGTCAATGATCGGGAACAAGCTGTTCGACTTGGACTTTGGCGTATCCAAGAGCGACCCGAGGATTAAAAAGGTCAACATTGGCGTTGAGAAGGTTTCGTTTGAATCGTTAAAGGCTGTTTTTGGCAGTCTCACGACTGTCAAGCTGAGGCAAATGGCTCCCAGTGAGATCAAGTTGGCGGACGGCGAGTTTGAGGAGGTGGAGGCTAAGACTAAGGCTCCTAAGGTTAAGGCTAAGGTTGAGGAGGCGCCTAAAGTGGTCAAGGAGAAGCCAGCCATAACAATACCCCTCACACCAATCCACCACGCTGCATCAAACCCAAAAACAAACCTCGAGGAGTTCACCGCACTGCTACAATCACAATCACAATCACAATCACAACCACATCTCATAAACCTTAATGCTGGCCCTGAGCTGACAACAGCACTGCATTTGGCAGCCAGCAACAGCGACCCGGCACTTGCTGCTAGATTGGTGCAGGTTTTGATGGTCACGGGCGGGGCAGACCCAACAGTCGTCGACTCGCATGGGCGAGTTGCGTACTACCACGCGGCTAACGACAAAGTCAGGGAGGGTTTTAGATTGGCCCGGGGGGAGATTGAGCTCTCTTCCACTTCAGCCTCAGCCTCGGCCTTCGACTGGGCCAAGTCCAACATCCCCAGCGGACTAACCAATAGTGATGTGGAGAAGAAGAAGGAGAAGGAGAAGGTGAGCGCATCATGCACTAGCTGTGACTAGCTCGCGAACTTTTCACCGACTCAACGAAAACTTGTTTGCTACTTTAAGGAAAAAAAAAAGGCCCAACGAGAGCGACAAAAGCTGAAGAAGGGGCTGGAGAAGGAGGCGGAGGAGCAACGGCGGGTAGAAGAGGAGAAGGAGGCCGAAGAGGAAAGAAGGGCGGAGGAAATGAAGAGGGTCAGGGCGGGCTTGGCCGAGAAGAAACATAAACAAGGCGAGAGCGAAAACGTCTGCGACTTCTGTGGGACAGAATGCCGACGACGAAGGGACATGTTCAACCGCCTGGACTGGTGGTACTGTAGTAGTGAGTGCGTGAAGAAGCACCAGCGGGAGTTGAGCGCACAGGCGGCCATGGCTCGTTTCAAGTAAAGATCGAATTAAAAAATAATTAGCAAACCCCTCCTAGATTTATTTCTTTTCATTTTTCATTTTCATACATCATCCCATGACGCCCTAACAACCCTAACCGTCAATTTTTTACCTAACATACAACGTGCCCGCAGATGTCCTGGCCTTGTAGTCGTAGTCATTCCCGAAACCCTGGGTTTTAGGATCAGCAGGGGGAAGGCCAGTCGCTCCAAAATCCTTGACGTACTTGGTGTAAGCAACCTGCAGAGCCTTCTTGTCCTGAGACCTAACGGCAGCGAAAATATCGTTCGTCGCGGCAATCGCCTGGGACTGCTTCGCCTTGTCCTTGATGGCTCCGCTGTTGAAGAGGATGAAGGCATTCTTTTCAGCCACAACGGCCCCATAGTCCCCAGCAGCGACCTTAGGGGCCAACGCTGCGATGCGTGTTCCGTAAATGCCACTGGCACGCTGTTTCGTTACAGCAGACACAGCCCCATCGGCATTGGCCGGCAGGAGGGAGGCGGAAGAGAGAAAGGCAATCGAAGTGCAAGAGGAAGTAAATATCTTCAATGCTGCTCGACGGTCAACAACAGCATGTAGTTTGCTGGTGGGGGCTGTTGTGGTAGGCTGTGTGTGTAAACGTGAAGTGTGTAAAGTGTGGGTAGTTGGTAGTTAGTAGTGGGGAGTGAGGAGAGAAGTGTTAAATGTTAATTTTAGGATATTCTGGAGAGTTTGCGATGTAGATTGTTCACTCACGGATAAGTTGAATGCCACAGTGGCTGTAACGAAAAAGAGTGACAACAATTGCATTGTGAAGAAACACAAACACTTGAATTAGCGTGATAAAGTATTTGTTAGCTAATCTATTCCTCTCATCCTCACTTCCTCATTCATTTTCTTCAGCTTCCCAGCTCCCCTTCTTATTATTATAAACAGTAAAGGTTAGTTTTTCGGTGTTGACAGACACCACAGCCTCCACAATAAGTATTTGGTGGCTATCCGAATACGATTGCTTGAATCGATCATAAAAGATTTGGGTATATTGAACTTGGTCAACCCCAAGCCACACACCAAGGCAAATTCACCATAAACCACACTAACCCTGGTTTACAACCTACAGCTCAGCTAGAAACAACATGAAGATCTCGATCCTTCTCCTCACCCTGACCCTGACAACAAATGCATTTACTGCTCCATTGATGGCCACCCGTGCAATTGGGAAGTCTGCAGTTGCGACGAGGCCAGTGGGCGGAAAGAAGAAGGTGAGTAATGTGTTGGATAGGTCTACTATTCTATTCAATTCCATTCCATTCCAGTTTAAAAGCCTCACCTTTCATTCTATCTTCATTTCATTATTCACAACAGGTTTCGGTTGCGGTTGCCCCTAAGGCCAAGGCCAAGGCGGTTGTGGCAAAGGCACCGGTGGCTGTGAAGGCGAGACCTGTTTTCGGTTTCCCCAAGGCCGCTGCCAAGCCTGCCGCTGCTCCCAAACCTGTGGTGAAGAAGTTTGTGGCCAAGGCCATGCCCATCGCCAAGGCCAAGATTGTGGCCAAGCCCAAGGTTTTGGCCAGGCCCATTGCCAAGGCTGCGGTCAAGCCCAAGCCCAAGCCCGTTGTGCGCAAGCCCGTTGTGCGCAAGGCCAAGGTCGTGTCAGCAGCCGCCAAGGCTCGCAAGGCCCCACCCGCGTCCAAGGGCATGCCCTCCTTTGACACCTCTGTTTTCTCGAAAGTTCAGTTCAAGGGAATCTCCGGCAGCGGAATCTTCCCCCGTACTTCCCCATTGGCCCAGCCCGATTTCTCCGACCCCAAGAAGAACATCAAGAGGGACCCGGCCATGTACAAGGCGGCCGCCCAGGAGAGGATGAGGAAGCTCAACAACAAGGCGGCTAGCGCATACGACGACGGGCTTTCTGAGATTGAGCGCACCCAGAAGAAGGGAAAGTTGAGCAGTTTTTTGACCGGCTCGGCCAAGAGTCAGATTGATAAGAGTGCAATCATCGGAGAGATCGAGGCGCCGAGCTTCGGAGGCTTGAGCCAGGACAGGTGAGCGGGGGGAGGGGTTGTGGAAGACGAGAAATATTTGCGAGTTGCTGCATAACTAACAAAATTTTTCATAAAAAAACAGGTTCCAGCTCCTGTTCATCAGCATTTTTGGCTTGTTTACGCTCGTTGGAAGTTTGAGCGGGGCCAACTAAATTAGCCGGTAATTAGGTGGGAATATTTGGAGAAGGGGGGAGGAAAAAATAAGGTAAAAAAAGGCTAAAATGGAGAGAAGAGTAATATGTTTCATTCAAAAATATCATTTACTGGTCTAAATATCGTCCAAGTCGAATTGTTTAAGAGCCTTTCGAAGACCAATTATGCCTTTGCGATTGCTGATCTTATCAGCGAAACCTGCGAAGAGTGCGTTGAGGAGTGTGTGTCAGTTCAGTTCAGTTATAAATTCAAAATTCATTTCATTTCGCGCGCTTCCGCTGACCTTTGTTGTGGTAGTGAAGAGCCCCGTAGTAACGCCTGTGGCGCAGCACATCGGTCCTCGTTATCATGCCGACCAGCTTGTTGCTTACTTCCTCAACGACGGGAAGATAGCCAACCTCGTTGTTGAGCAAAATCTCCTCAGCTTCCTTCATTGTAGTCAATTCATGAACGACCACAAAATGTTGTAGCATCCATCCCTTCACGGGGTTGGTGAAATCCTTCGCCGCCGCATGGGAGGAGGACGCTGCTGCTGTTTTTTTTCGGTTGTGCTTCTCCAGTTTGTTGAGAAGGCGCTGCTTCGCCATGGCAATTTCCTTAAAAGTGACTAATCCCACAACAGCATTGTTCTCATCACACACAGGCAGCGCTCGAAGACCCTCGATACGCTTGAACAGCCCCTCGACGTCTGCCTCTTTCATTCCTTGGGTGGCAAAAAGCACCGGAGATGTCATGAATTCTGACACCCGCGACTGGTGGACGAGGGACGTTGATATTATCGTGTCAACGATATTCTGCATGATGATCTTGGCCTCTGGTTCTGCGTTTTCCAATTCCATTTCCGTTTCCGTTTCCAGCTCCTCAACAATGTCAATGTCCAGTTTCACGCTCGCAGACGCGGCCTTGGGATGCCCTCCTCCGCCGTACTTCCCAAGCACTTCGGCCAAGTTTACGCTCTTTAAATTAACTCCAGCCTTGCAACGACCAATCAGGACCATCGTGGGGTGAGAGGACTTCCGCTTTGAAGGTGACGGTGACGACACGCAGCTCCCTTCGGCAAATTCGAGAAATTCGTCAAACGTCACTTTCCCATTCCCGTCCAAATCCATTGCACTCAACAAACTCTTTGCAGCATACTGCACCGAGCGAAGAGTTGGTTAGTTCAGTAGTGGATGCAGCCATTATGTCTGTAGCCATTTCGCGGGTGTTGATTCATCGCGAGTATTCTCGTCTTCCTCAAAGCTCGCTCGCTTCGCTCGCTCACCTCGCTGACGACAATGTTCGCCTCGTCGTTCAACGCCTTGGAGATTTCCTTCGCATTGAGGAAATTGCTCTTGTCCAAGTCGATCTTCGTAAAGGCAGCCAGGAGCTGCTCTTTGCTAGCAGTTTTGGCGGTGGTCTTGAGCAGGAGGTTTTTACTCTTGGAAGAGGAAGAGAAAGGGGAAGGAGAAGAGGAAGAAATCTTGGAGTCGTAAACCAGACCTAAAATCAAGACATCACTGCCAGACAGATCCAAAACGTCCTTCGTGACGGAGGAGAGACCGGTAATGAAGCCACTCTCGCTCCGCAACAGTACCGTTGAAATTGAAACGCCCTCGATCGTCGTCGTGTTGACGTTGTCGAGAGCAGAAGTGAGGACGTTGACCTGATCCTCGGAGAGGTCGCCACCGGCGTTGTTGTTCACGCAAAACTCGGCGATAACCATTTGACTCGCCTTGGCTGAGTCGGAGGATTTCGTCCCCTGCAAATGACACAGCGCGTCAACGTCCCTCGAAGTGGTAGAGTCAAACGTGAGACTACCCGTGTCACTGTGGATCCCGAGCGCGAACAGAGTCGCCTCTTCCTCCTTTAGAATTAGAGCGGCCTTTAGGCACATCTCAACGATTATAGTTGTGACAGATCCGACCGGCTCTATCGTGAATTGCATGTGAGGGTGGGGAATGTCAGAGACAGGTTCGCCATCCTTGTTGTTGGTGGTCGGGTGATGGTCCACTATCAGGAGGGAAGAAGAGTGAGGGACAAGGGTGGAAGCAGGCCCAATTCGAGAGAGGTGCTGAGCATCGACAAGACCGAGCTTGTTGATTGCTTTGAGTTTGAGGGGGAGATGATTTGCATTTAGCTGAGAACGTTGCTGCTTATTGAAGTTTTCCACATCTACTTCTAACGATTTGAGAGTACGAATTGGGAACAAATGGTTGTGGAGGGAGAGGTACTTCAGGACGGTGGGATGGGCAGACCGAGGGAGGCAAACAAATGTAGGTAGCGGGTCAGAAGATGCAGAAGACCAGAGCCTAGCTAACCCCACAGCTGATGCAAGGGTGTCGAAATCCGCTGTGCAGTGGGTCAAAACCACATTGAATTGGGTTGGGATTGGTGTTGGGATGGGGGGGGTCGAGGCAAAAAGCCTGAATTGATGAGAGTGTGAAGGAGGGAAAGAGAAAGAAGATACCTTCTCTATAGAGAGAGACAGGAGGAGAAACAGGAGGAAGAACATTCTATGCTGTAGCATTAAAACTTAAACACAAATCACAAATCTTCCAAAAACTTTTTCAATTTTCCACATTTAGCTGTAAGGTGCTGTGCTTATTCACTTTTTCATATTTGTTAGCTATAGCACAGGGTTAACCATAACACTGTCATTTCAGTTTCAGTTTCAACCAAATCGCAAATCTATGGCTGCTAATGAGCATCACGAGTGGCTAAAGAAGCGTGATTGGCTAGCAGTAGATGCAGCTCTGAATCACCCAGATCGGGACATAGATTTGCTTGCGAGAAAGTACAAGGAGAGAGATGAGCATGGACGACTGCCACATCATTGGCTCGCAGCGAAAGCTCAGACACACACACATGTTCTTGTCTTTGTGGGCGTGAATTCGATTTGCTACAATCTACAGGCCCTCACCACACGAGACAATAAAGGTGAAACCCCCATCGACATTGCCCGTAGGAGTGGAGCCTGTGCTGAGATCATCGGCTTGCTCTCCCTCACTCTCGAGGAAGCTCTTTCGTTGGGTGGTGATGAGATGTACCGCTTGTACGCACCAGTGGTTTATTGGTGGATTGAGATGTTTGGGTGGATCAAATCACGATCGTATTTAGACTGCCACAAGTTCATCAATGAGCACGACGACGAGTTGGTGCGTGAAGTGATAAAATACAGGAATTCTAATCTTCTTCTACTTGTTGCTCAGCAGAGCAAGGTATACAGCGACTCCCTCGTGTTTCTTGCTCTTCGAATGATCCATCGACACCCACTTTCCCTCGTCGCTAAAAGTTCCGATGGCTACACGATGCTCGAGTTTGCCGAGTCTTCCCAATTCAATGCGTGCAGAGAGATCAAAAACATCCTCCGCCTCACCCCCGCCCACATCTCCTCCACCCCCTTCCCCACCCTCCTCCGACAACACCTCCCCAAACAGTTTGTCGACGAGGAGGTCTTCGGCGTCTATAACACCGCTTGCACGTTCATCAAGCACATGAAGTACGACAAGGCCGAGCTGGTCGAGGTGGAGGACGTGCTGAAGAAGCCGACCCGCAAGTGCGACGTCTGTAAGACCCCCACAACGAAAGCTTGCGCACGGTGCAAAACCAGCTACTTCTGCTCCGCCGAGTGCCAGAAGTCGGCGTGGAAGAAGCACAAGAAGACGTGCAAGGCGCCGACGAGGGTGGCGGCAAGCGAGGCAGAATTGCGGGTTTTGCATGAGGGCATGCTGCTACTGAACCGGTGCATCCAGGAGCCTGGAGCTGGAGACGGACCCACAAGTGTTGTATTAGACTTCTTGAAAAGCGACTCGGCTTGCTAGCAGGGAGTTGCAGACAGGTGCGAAACCTGGAAATGTGGATGTGAAGCTTGTGGATAAGAGGAGGACTACATTGCATTCTCTGGAGGTGGTAACTCGATGGTCAGTGACGCTCCGGTTGCTGAGGGCTTGTTGACGTCGGAAAGCGTGACCGAGGCGCCAATTATTTTGTTGATGACGGACTGCCAAACAGACAGGAGAAGGTTGCCAAGGTTCAGAAGGGGACGACTGTGCGGCACCTGGTTGGTGTGATCAAATTTACCATGGACCAGGCACAGGAGGTGAGCTAGCGAAGCGAACCGTGAGCTACTGCTAAGCTAACATTGATCACTCAATTCGTATTCGCGCAGTTCTTTATCATGGGGGGCTTTCCCCAGAAGAGAATCGTAAACTGG
>BRYC01001618.1:0-18832 GCA_030267985.1 Parmales sp. scaly parma
GTTCGAAGAGGGATGGATTTGCTGCTAAAAAATCAGTGACATGCTCGTAGTTTTTGAGGTGACTGTTGCTCCGCTTCGAGTAGAGCAATTCTGCTGCGGACTGCCACTCGTCTTTGGTTTGTTGGATTTGGTATGTTTGTGAGTTTATTATTGGGGTGGTGTGTACGGTAATTTCTGTTGTGGGTGGTGGCGCGGGTGAATGTTCGGGGTGGACCACCGAAGAAGAATTATTGGTTGGAATTGGGGTTGTTGGGGTAATTATTGTTGTTGTTGTTGCCTCCTTTGGTGCGATGAGCGAAGGGAGATTATCGACCGGGACAACCTGGCCAGGATTTGTCACAGCATTATTTTGCTGAAGCACCTTCAGCAGCTGATGGAGGTTGCTAATTTCTTTCTGCTGCTCCTCTAACTTCTTGGTCACCTCAAAGGGGGTGTCTGTTATATTTGCATTGGCCTGAGGATTCTGCTGCTTCAGCATCGTTTGGTAGAAGCTCTCGCGCTCTTTGTTGTCAATTACTCGTTGCCGAGCTTCTTGCTTTGCCTCTTCACGTAGCTTGCGTGCTTCATCGCGGTCTCTTGTCAGCTCTTCGAGGACACGATTGAAATCTGCACGAGGGACAAAGCTTGGTTCCGTTGTGGATCTGTCCCTTTCTTCGCGCAATCGTCTGTTCTCCTCGTTGGCTAAAACTAGCTGGTCGAGCACAGTCTTGAATTCTATTCGTTGCTGTTCAGCTTCGTCCTGTTGCTTTACAAGTTGGGCCATTACTTGAGCGTAATCCGCTTCATGATGTGTCATTTTTCCACAGACAATATAAAAGTATAGCTTTTACCTGAAATGAAACGAGATGTTCGAGTATCGATGTTCGAAAGGTATGAAGTGAAAGATTTAATTTTTTTTGGTGGCAAACTCCCACGAAGCCCAGCAATTCCTTTCTTCTCCCTTGAAGTTTGCCACATACCCCGATACCCGATTTCCCCTGGTTCCCCCAAATGACCGCTCCTAAAGACACACTACCTCGAGATCTTCCTCGAAATAAAAATAATTCTCCTTCCCCTAACATGATTAGTTCCTCTCATACTCTCCCCCCTTCATTCAACAGCAACAACAGCCGGAATTCTAAGAGCACCCAGCATACACGGCCACCCTCCCCCCCTCCCACACACCCCCGTAACGTGAATTCTTCTTCCCCGAACCCGGCTAGGCCGAGTTCAAGGACCAACAAGAAGGCAACGACCACCACCAACAGCAGCACGTCTACCACTAACAACAAGATTGCTGCTACCTCCTCTCTACAGCAATCTCTCCAGATGCAGGCCGAGAATCACCACCAGAAAAGATCCAAAAGCAACCATAACATACACATGAATTATCTCAGTGCCAAAAAGGCTACCCACCCCAAATCCACCCCCACATCATCCTCCTCCTCCTACTACTACTCCTCCCCTTCCCCCACCCCCACCCCCAACAGCAACAACATAACAATAACAATCGAAGACCACCAATTCCACCCAACTACTCTCCTCCGAATACCATTGAAGACCACCCTTACTTTCCTGAATAAGGAGCCCTCGACGATGCATGTCCTAATTGGCAAGAAGAAGTCCCTAAACAACAAGCCGGACCTGACAGTCGTTTCGAACAAGAAGCTCGTACCCAAGAAGGGCGAGTTTGCGTTTTGTCCCGCGAGTGCTGGAGAGTATGTCTTCACCAGCTCGTGCAGTCCGCATCTGAGCTTCAGCGTAATTGTCGTTGACGGCCTCAACCAGTCGAGGTCGAGCAGCCCGCCATCCACGCTCCTCAAGGAGACGACGAAGTCGACGAACAACCACGCGGACAGAAAGCAGCAGCAACTTAGAAATTTGACACCTTCTCCTCCTCCTCCGGCGGCCTCCCAGCAGCCTCCTCCCCCTCCTATAGACAATGCCGAGGCCGAAATCTTCAAGAATAACTACCAATCTAATTCCCAGAAGCGCACCCCCGCCAAAAACGCCGTGGCAAACCTCTCCCAGCAGCAGGCGATCTGGGACGAGGAGAACCGGCTCAAGATTGCCGTCAGCGCGCTGGAGAAGACGCCGACCAAGGCTAGCATCGCAGCCGAGCGGAAGAAGCTCAAGGCCGAGAACGAGGCGAAGCTCCTTGCCATGTCAACTCCGCCTCCTCCTCCTCCTTCTCCTCCGCCTGCAGCCTCCAAATCTACAAAATTCACAAAATCCAACTCCAACTCCAACTCCAACAACACTTACAATCCCAAAACGAATATCCACCGCAACGTGTGCGTCATTTACATAACTAGCGAGTTTACTTTCTCCCCCTCGTTTGTGAGAGTGTACAGGAACTGCCTCATCCAGTACAAGTTATCTTCGGACGTGTCTCGTTCGAACGAGTTTTCAATCTCGGGGAAGAACGGCTACGACCACTCGACTGTGTTCGTTAGCAACACGCTCCAGAAGGAGTTCGGGAAAGAGACGTACGAATTTAGGTGCGATGATAGTTACCCGAATTTGATAGCCTACTTTAATGAGAATGACGAAGAGATGACGGGGGAAATTCAGGTCGTCGACGAAGAGTCCAGAAGTGTGTCTTCGAGCCAAAATCGGTCTAGAAACACAAGCGACGTGAGTAGCAATGCTTCCAGCGGTGACTACGGGGACGACAGCAGCAGGAGTGGTAGTATTTACAGCAGGGGCAGTAGCAGTGCGGCAAATAGCCGGAGTGGAACTCCTGTGTTTTTTGAGATTAGTGATAATGAATGTGGTGAAAATGATAGGGAGAGGCCGAAAAAGAAGAAGAAAAAGAAGAAGAAAAAGAAGAAGAAGGAAGGGGGAGAGGGGGACGGTGACGGCGATGCGCAAGTTGCTGCTGAAATAGTCCCACCTCCCCCAACCACCACCTTACCCTCTTATATTACACCCCCGACAAAATTCTCCACCCAACTCCTCCAAACTCCCACAAGAACCCAATTGGCATCCAATCACAACCTCGCCGTGAATAGAACTAGCTTCACCCCCGCCAAGCTGACGATCAACCCTGGACAGCAAGTCGTCATATTGTCGGAGGAGATTAAGCACCGGATCGAAGTGACTAAAAAAATCGTAGGTTTGAGAGGGGAGGAGGACGGGAAGAAGAGCGTTTGTTTTTTCAGGTAAGCGAGTAAAAAAAAGTCGCAAACTTACTTTACTTTTAAAACTAACCCCCCCAACTCCTACTCCCACTCCCACTCGACTGACTCGCAGCATCGAAGCAGGAGAAACACATA
Source organism: Parmales sp. scaly parma (assembly GCA_030267985.1). Taxonomy (NCBI): domain Eukaryota; class Bolidophyceae; order Parmales; species Parmales sp. scaly parma. The sequence goes on from BRYC01001618.1 coordinate 3,258, forward strand.
CCCTCGAGGAACTTCTCTCACCCGGAACGTACGAAATAAAGGACACGGTGTACCCGTACATAAAGCCAACGGTGGTGACCGTCAAGGCGGAGAAAGCGACCAAGTCTGCTAAGCAAAGGAAGAAGAAGCGCGAGAAGGCGGAAGCGGAAGCGGAAGCGAAAGCGGAACTAGTGGCGCAGGCGCAGGCGCAGGCGCAGGTGCAGGCGGAGGTGGAGGCGGAGGCGCAGGCGGAGATCAGCGAGGATGATAGTTTTAGTAGCAGTAGGTGAGCGAGCGAAGCGAGCGAGCCTTGATGAAGACGAGAATACGAGCCACTACTAAACTAACAGCATACTCAATTCTTTTGACTCGCTTAACTCGTTTTGCTCATGCTCCATTAAAAATGCGCACAATCTCGCTTCGCTCGGTGCAGCTTTGAGAGTTCCGAGGAGGAAGTGATTGCGATGGAGAAGAAAATTGACGCAAAAGAGCGAGATTCGATTCAGAAGAATTTGTTGAAGACCTTCAAACCTCCGGCGCAGCTACATGGATCGTTCCCGTTGAAATTTAGCACGAGTCCAAAGTGCGAGGACTACGAGTCGCTCCTGGCCGAGGATTTGGGGATAAATCCCAACAGGCACAAGCTTGCGCACCCCAGTGCTCGTTCGCTGGACTACATGGAGGACGACGTCGGTCTTTCGAAGAGGCTTCATTGCAAGAATGAGGATGAGGATGAGGACGAGGAGCAGGAGAATGAAAATGAAAATGAAAATGAGCAGCACGTCGACGTCGACTGTGATTCTAATGATGATCCTGATAAATACACATACACATACCCATACAATCATGAAGTTGATCCGCCTTCAAACTTGCAAGCTAACAACGCTAAAAAGAAAAAGAAGAAGAAAAAAAAGAAGAAGAAATCTGAAGAGGAGGTGAGTTCAACCGCTCGCCACAACACAACACAACACAACAACACAACTTAACCCAATCCCACAGCTCGCTACACTCGCACAACTTGCAAAGGAAAATGAGCTTGCCGAGAAGGAAGCTGCAGCAACCCTTAAACAGCAGCAGCTGGAGGAAGAGGAAGAGGAAGAGCAGCGGCAGCTCCAGCTCCGGGTGAACAGCAAGAAGCAAACGAAGAAGAAAACGCTGGTGAAGAACAAGGGGGAGGACAACATCGACGAGATCATCACGGAGATCTCCACGTCGATCTCCGAAGAGAAGAACAACCAGCCGGAGAGGGGCGAGGAGAGAGAGAAGAAGAAGAAAATGAGCAAGGACGAGAAGAAAAAGGAGCAGAAGGAGTGGAAGAAGAAGCGGGAGCAAGAGGAGGCGGAGGAAGCGCTGTTGGAGAAGCGGGCGGAGAAGAAGGCGGAGGAGAAGAGGCTGGGGGAGGCGAGGAGAGCGGATGCCAAGCGGAAAATTATCGAAGACGTCGAAAGTGACCGGGGGGTTGTTAGAACGCCGCCGCCGTGTGCGCCGGAGCAGACAATGGTGAAAACTCCGGTGAAAGAGAAGGAGGAAGGGACACAGGAACAGGAACAGGAACAGGTGCAGGAACAAAAATTGGAGAAAAAAACATCCCCAGAGAAAATGACGCCAGAGAAAAAGGTCAAGAAATCGCCAGAAAAAACACCAACAACAAAGGTCAAGACCTACTTCGACTACAAACCCACCCACATATACTTTGACAAGGACGGGTCTAACCACGAGTGCATGGTCGTCGACGAGTCTGGAACCACGTCCCAGAGGTCGTATCTGCTAGCTTTTGGACCGTACGAAGATCAACATTGTAAACAGCCTTGCAGGAAAGCACAGAAGAAAGCGCATTTGGAGGAGATTGCGGTTGTTAGAGTGGCTGAACAGATAGAAAAAGAGAAATTAGAAAAGGAGAAGGAGAAAGAGAAAGAGAAGGAGAAAGAGAAAGAGAAGGAGAAGGAGAAAGAGAAAGAGAAGGAGAAGGAGGAGGAGGAGGAGGAGGAGGAGGAGGAGGAGGAGGAGGAGGAGAAGGAAATCGAGATCGAGATCAAACAAAATACTCCGACACCCACCTCAGCACCTCCTGCCCCGGCACATTCCGTTGAAGAGCCAAATGATTTTGTCTTTGGAGATTTCAGTGACGACGAGAAAGAATCTGGCAATGAAGCCCCCAAGGAGCAGAGGGAAATGGTAGATTTGGAGACTCGCCAAGAAAAGGAAAAAAACTCTGACCCAGAGCAAGAGCTAGAGAACGAGCTAGAGAAAGAGCTAGAGAAAGAGCTAGAGAAAGAGCTAGAGAAAGAGCCGGAACAAGAGGCAGAGCAAGAGTCAGCACCAACGCCAACGCCAGAACCAGAGCCAAAGCCAGAACCAGAGCCAAAGCCAGAACCACAATCACTACCACAACCACAACCACAATCACAACCACAACCACAACCACAACCAGAGCAAAACCCATTCATTGCGCAAATCGCACCAAAAACACCTCCTCCCGCTGCCGCTGCCGCAGCCCCAGCCCCTGCCCCTGCCAGTGAGGCCAGGGCCTCTTCCCCGCCACCCCCAATAAAACTGTCCCGTACCAACTCGAGCAGCGGCGGAAACAACAACAACAATTCATTTGACGAAATCGCAGCGGAAGAATTTTTCGGAAGTAGACTGGCCCAGCTCCTCAAACACAACATCGGCAAGGACGACATTGTGTTTCTCTAGGGAAGGAAGGGCTGGCATTGTATTATAAAGTTTGCATTTTTTGTGAGGTTCTAATTTTTTTTCCTTTTCTTCTTCTTTTCTGGGTCTTTCTTCTTCAAACTGAGTGGGTTGGGACCCTTTGCCTTCTTCCTGACACGCCCACCGTCGGGGGGTGCCTCGGCCTTTGATTCCTCCCGTCTCCGCTTGAAATTGCCCGCCTTCACGGCCAAAACAGCCTCCTTTTCCTCCTCGGTAATGGAGCCAGTAAGCTTCTTTCGCTCGGTTTTGTTTGCCTCGAATTTTGATGAGTTGGAAAGGGACTCGAAGCAAAGGACCGTGTTGTGGATGCGCATTAGGGGAGTGTTCGGAATTCGACGGAGTTCATCCGCGAGGTCGCCATCTTGGGTGGCCACAAAGTATTTTTTTTCGTTTGTTGGCCCCACCTCATTCAGAATGAAATTCGAGCCGTCCTTGGAATTGGAATTGGAATTGGAATTGGAATTGGAATTGTTCGATGATTTGGCGGCGTCCTCCAGTATTGTGCACTCATTTAGCGCAAACTTTACAACGTCCTTAAATCTATCGCCGAGCAGGAGCATCTCATTTATCACATTTCGCAACACAAAGAGCTCGAAGAGCTCGCCTTGGAGGGTTTTTGTGATACGGTCCTTGATAGGAATGTGCTTAAATGTTGCCTCTGCAAGAAACGTACCATCTACGAGGACATGATATGGAGGGGAGAGTCCAAAGTTGAGTCGAAGGAATTTCAGAGTTTTACGGGCGGACTTTGCACGCCCATGCCTCATTAGGTGCGTGGAGGGAGCCTGTTCTTTTCGTTAATTTTATGGATAGAGAAGCGTTGATTTAAAGGGGCGCCAGATTCCGAGAAGAACCTTAGGATTTTTGGCTGGTCACCTGGTCTGAATCATACGCGCGCAAAAATGATTGAACGAGCATCATAAATTGCGCCCAAGACCCACATACCCCTCTTGTTGATATTTTTTGATTAATAAATTGATACCCTCTTTATGATCCAACGACCTACAACCAAAAACCTCCCCAAAATGTTTTTCCTCCTGCTTCTCCTCCAACATTCTGCCTTCTCACTCGTGTACTTGCACCACAGCTCCAACTCCCGTTCGTCCTTCCTTCGATCAACCACCCCATCCTCATCTGATGAGTACTCTGACAAATTCTTAGTTCGACAAAACTCTGTTTTCGATGCAAATCATTTCACCTCCAACGAGATACACAATGAGAAGGAGAAGATCAAAAATAGACTGAAGTACAACGACAAGCGTAGTGGTAATGGTTTGTCATCTTACAAGGTCACTGCTGTTGAAAACAACAATAATGGCGATAGCAATAGCAACCTCAACAACAACACCAACACCAACAACAACAACAAAGAATCACCCAAATCCAAATATCCGCCCCCCACGCCCCCCGCATTACAATCCACCCCCACCCCTAACCCCAATCCTGACCCCCAACAATCTAGAAAGCAAACTCTCGAGGAGCAGGACGAGTTCGATCAGGTTTGGAAGCAGCTCCTATCTGAGGCGAAAACGGAAGCGGAAAAGGAGCCCCTGCTCGTCTCGTTCCTCTTCAGCTCCATACTCAACCACAAATCACTTGAATCGGCGCTCGCTTTTCACATGGCGAATAGGCTGATGTCGAGCAGTATGATGAGCACCCAGGTTCAAGTGTTGTTCTTGGAGGCTTTGGAAAACTCGCCGACCTTCAAGTATAGTCTGAGGAAGGATATGATGGCTGTGATGAAAAGGGATCCAGCGTGCACTTGCTTGCCGGATGTATTTTTATATTTCAAGGGGTTCCACGCGTTGCAAACGTACAGGGTGGCTAATTATTTGTGGCGGAAGGACCGGAAGGTGGGTGTTTTGGGTGGGTGGGTGGGTGGGTCTTTAATTTTGCTAACCAATCACCACACACGCACATACACAACACAACACAACACAGGTGCTCGCTCAATACTTCCAATCCCAAATGAGCCAAGTGTTTCAGATCGACATTCACCCTAATGCAACCTTGGGAAGTGGGATCATGCTGGATCACGGGACGGGGATAGTTATCGGTGAAACGGCGATTGTGGGGGACAATGTTAGTATGTTGCACCACGTGACGTTGGGGGGGAGCGGGAAGGTGAACACGGACAGGCATCCAAAGGTTGGGAGCGGGGTTTTGATTGGGGCGGGGGCGAGCGTGCTGGGGAACATTAAAATTGGCGATGGTGTTCAAATTGGAGCGGGAAGTTTGGTTATTGAAGATGTTCAGGACAATAACGTGGTCGTCGGTGTTCCTGCAAAGGTGATAGGGAAGAACTTGGGAACTGAGATTGGTAGAGAGGCAGCCAGCGAAGTGATGAATCAAGTACTGGATGGGTATGTTATTTGAAAAAATCAAGACATGAGAAAAATTTTGAAACCTAAAATAATTGGGTATTAATTGTGTTGTCTAGTCATGACTTCAACCCGGCCAAGTACCCCTCAACATCAAAATTTCCGCTATCGTGATTGAAAGAGTGCGGTTGGGTTGCGTTGCCGGAATAAACCTCTAACGTGTGTCTAATTGCAGACTCCGCCAAAGCCTTATTTGCTGAAAAGTACGGGGAGATGATGTCTCCCCTGGCTAGAATGAGTTTTTCATCAACATTAGCGTCAACCTTTTCAAAGTCATCGTAAATCGTGAAGGAACACATGGGCTGAGCTGCCGCCGGGTCCAGCTTGTACGACTCCAAATCCGTGAAGACGAAAGATCGATTTGTGGGGAAGTGCTGGCAGAGGAGCACGAAGAACTCGTTCTTGTTGTGAATAGGGTGGATGAAAAATGGTGATTCCTTACCGTTCTTGAGGATTGTAGCTGTGTTTAGTAGTGGAGTGGATTTTACCGAGAAGCCAATTGTTGATGGTTGATCCTTGTGGTACTCCGTCCAAATAGTGGATATTTCAGAGGGGGACTTATCTTCAAAGAGTTCTATTTTGCAAATGTCAGACAAATGTTTGGGTAGAGAGGGTGAGAAACCAAGGTTTCCGGTAGAGAATTTCGAACTCTTTATTAATATTGTTGTTGCCATCTGGCACGGTAATGGCCGAAGGTGTTTGACTATAAACATTGATGAAAATAGGTTCGAAGAGCAAGCTGGTGGCTAATTTATAGTGCTATAGACATTACTTATGGTGAGCACAGGAGGAATGGAGAACATTGTAAGAAAAATTTAAAATCCCCCCCAAAGCACACAAGTTCAATACGATAGTGCATGCACGTGCAAATATTAATATTCTCTCTCTCCTTTCTGTTGCTCCCCACCACACCCTTTTTCATGTCATCACCAGCCAAAAGACAAAAAATTAATGGGTCAAGTTCTCTTGATCTTCTAGAGCAGCACACAGTGATCGTGTGTGACACGGGGGATGTAGACGCCATCAAGAAGAATACCCCTCAAGATGCCACAACCAATCCTAGTCTTATTTACAAGGCGGCCCTCCTCCCTGCGTACTCGAACCTTGTAACTTCATCGATCAGTTACGCAAAATCCAAAGTTTCCAACCCATCCTCCTCCCCTGACACGATTCTCCCTGTTGTGTTGGACAAGCTGGCAGTAACATTCGGAGCGGAGATAAGCAAGATTGTCCCCGGCTACGTGTCGACTGAGGTTGATGCCAGGCTATCCTTTGACACGGCCGGCACTGTTGCCAAGGCTCGCGAGCTGATTGCCATGTACGACGAGGTTGGGGTGAGCAAGTCGAGAATACTAATCAAGATTGCGGCGACGTGGGAGGGTGTGAAGGCCTGTGAGGTGCTCGAGGCTGAGGGCATCACGTGCAATCTGACGTTGATTTTCTCCCTTGCCCAGGCTATTGCTTGTGCCGAGGTTGGCAAGGCGACGCTAATTTCCCCCTTTGTGGGTCGGATCATGGATTGGTACAAGAAGAAGGAGGGGGTGAGTGGGTACGAGAGCAAGGAGGATCCCGGAGTGAAGAGCGTCAAGAACATCTACAACTACTACAAGACTTTCGGCTACAAGACGATTGTCATGGGCGCGAGCTTTAGAAACAGCGGGGAGATCATGGAGCTGTGTGGGTGCGACAGGTTGACCATAGCTCCGAGTTTGTTGGAGGAGTTGAGAAATGGGGATGGGGTTGAGGGGGGATTTGGGCAGAAGTTGGATGCCAGCAAGGCAACCTTTGAGGGCTCCAAAATCGAAATAACCGAAGCGAAGTTTCGCTGGATGATGAACGAGGATGCCATGGCTACCGAGAAGCTGGCCGAGGGCATTCGCGGCTTCAGTGCAGACCTTGTCAAATTAGAAAACGTCATTCGCGAGAAGCTATGAAATAAATATCTGCATAAATGAATGAATTTCCATTCTCAAATCTATCCATTCTACCTTACACGTCTGTGCCTTCCACCATTGTTCCATCCTCGTCATCATCGTCGTCATCATCGTCGTCATCCTCCTGCTCCAACCTTCCAGTCAAAAAAACGTAACTCAGTATTGTCCTCGCAATCTTACTGTCCTTGATCTTGACAACCTTCATCCCCTTCCCCCCCCCCACGACCCTCTCCTCGATCCCAGCGAGGCAAAACGCCCGGTAAGCGAGCTGCATCCCCTCGTCGTGAGCCAAGATGCTCTTCCCCGGCCCATCGTTCAACACGAACGAGTCCGCGTCTCCTGCCGGTGCCGGTGCCGGTGCTGGACTCGAGGCTGCGCCCTTCTTCGCCTTCTTCTTCTTCGGCTGGGGCTGGGGCTGGGGCTTGGGCTTGACTGCCAGAACCTTTTTCTCCCACTCCCCCCTCATCAAACCGTGAGCCTCGTCCCCACCCTCCTGGCTGTAGCACATTGCAATCATCCGCAGAATCTGGTGCCTCTTCTCCTGCACCAAGATCCTGTCCTCGATGGGCAGGGTGGCGGTGTAGGGGGAGGGAATGTCGATAGAGTCGGGGTACTCGTCGGCCAGGTGGATCTGCACCTGCCGCGGGGAGTTGTGGAAGGAGGCGAAGTGGATCAGCAGCCACTGGGACTGGGGGTCAACCTCGGTGACCAGGCTCGGCTTGCAGGATATTAACAGCCGGATCGTTTGGAGGGTGGCCCCGAAGAGGAGCGCGTTGTGGATGGGAAGCCGGAAGTTCACGTCCTTCTTCACGGCCTCTTCGGGGTGGGTTTTTAATCGATCGGCTATTTGGACAAGATTGGCAGACCAAAATACGGAGGTCGATGCACGCTCCTTAAAGGAGTTGTCGTAGAAGTTTTTGGGTGCACAGAGCTGTGTGTGGAAGGGGGGGGGTGGGTGGCGTAGTGGTTAGTTCGAGGTTATCAATGTTATCAATGAAATCAGTTGTCGTGATCTTTACCTTGTGTAGGTGTGTCGCCAGGGCTGACGAAGAGGACCCTGAGGCCATTCTGCTCTTTTGTTTATGAGAGAAGTAAGCCTGGGTGATTTTATAGAGGCGTAGTGGCAGTAGGGTTAGGGAGCGTTTGGTTGGTAATTTTATCTGGGTCAAAAATAGATACTAAAAAAGTAATTGGTAAACCCTATAGCATATTACAATGGATTATATTATCAAGGCATTGTTAGGATGTATCTATTTGAGGGGCGATTCCTAGATCCCAACCTAGATATTTCGATCAAAACTCATGGATTCCATTTCATTCACTGCAGGCATGGCATATGGAGCGACCACAGTTATTGTGGCACAGCCTCTCGACACAGTGAAAACCCGGCTCCAGGCGATAACAAACGACTCAACAATTAATGTATTCAAGGACATTTTGAAACGTGAAGGGGTTAAAGGTTTGTACCGAGGTGGAATGCCCCTGCTCGTTGGCGGTTCGCTATTTCGATCTGCCCAGTTTGGATTCTACGAGAACGCCCACAAGAAAATGGTGCAATTCAATGGCGAGCATCCGCCCAAACTCTTCAACATCTTCTGTCCCAACGTTGTGTTTGCGGGCTTTTGTGGTGGTGTTGGACGCGGTCTCGTGGAGGGTCCGTTCGAGTATGTGAAGGTTCGGCGACAGGTGAATGCAACGTGGAAGTTCTCAGAATTGTACAAGGGGTCGTCAGTAACGATTCTACGTAATTCTTTTTTGTTCTCCTCTTTCGTCATTTACATAGACATTTCGAAGCAGCTCGTAGCGGGTGGGTTGGGTCCTTTTTGGACAGGCGCAGTTTGCTCAAACTTGGCGTGGCTCACGATATGGCCCCTCGACGTGGTGAAGAGCCAGCTTCAGTCGGGAAAATTCAAGAATGCAACGTTTTCAAATCTCTTGCTAAATCTTTGGACAGAAAAGGCATTTACGCGAGGATTGTTTCCAGGCATGCTCCGAAACACAATCAACAATGGCTGCAGCATGGTTGTTTATCGAAAGGTTGAGGATGTATTACGAAGTTAGGTTTCTGAAAATTAGATAAATTTAAGATGGATTTGGAACTTGATATAACTACGAATCGAATCCTATTGAATTGGTTGTTGCGCTCAATTTCAGCCTTGTCCACAAGTGAATTTCATCAACTTCTTGGACTATTATTTCTGCCAAGCTTCCAGGTCGGTGTTCAATTTGCTTCGCGGATCGAAGTAAATTGAGTGGAATAATGTTAGTTTAATTATAGTGGCTTCATATGCTTGTCTTCGTCAAGGCTCGCTCGCTTCGCCCGCTCACCTGCAAATCTCTCTTTCGCTCATCTCCTTTGGAACAGTTCGCCCGTCCGGATCGCAATCGCATCTTACGGCTGAAACTGTGATGGTTGTTGTTGATGTATTTGGTGACTGCTTTTTTGGGGAGAAAAGGTTGAACAAATTGTTACCCCCACCACTTGTTCCTTCCCCGTAGAGCGGCTTCATCTTTGCGAATTCACTCTCCCCCGCCTCAACGATGAATTCGATTCCACCCTCGAGCTTCATTGGTGCTGCAGGTGCCCCCGTATTTCCTTGTTCCTTCTCCTTCTCCTTCCGCTTCTCCTCCTTGAAGCCTGTCATCACCTCCCTGGGCCGAAATACAATCTTCACGTTTCCGCCACCATTTTGGGCGCCAACACCGCCAGAAATCATCACCGGCGTGGTCAAACCTTTGTATTGTTTTTTGGGGTCCTTGCCACCGATGACCTCGCGGGACCAGAGGGTCAGGAAGCTCGCAACGACTGTTGGTGAATCAGAGGAGGTGACTTTGAACCTTTTGAGGAGGACGTTGTTGTATTTGTTGGGTTTTGTGCCACCAACGCCGGGGCCCCAGTTTCCAATCTTAATCCCCTTCCCTACTGCAGAGGAGTCGAGCTGCGTGAGGCGCTTGAGCTCATCGCGCTTCTTGACATTTTCGGCAGAGAATAATTCGGAGGAGGATATGATGTCGTCGATCTTGCCACCGAGGGAATCGATCGAGGATGCTGCTCGCTCAGCAGAGGCGCGATCGATGGACTCGCGCGAGAGGGTGTTCTCGAGCTTGTCCTTCTCAACATTGAGGGTAAAGGAATCGGCAGCTGAGTCTATTGTGGAGGAAATTAGCTTTTCGAGATCAGCCTTGGAATTTGGGAGGGATGGGTCTGACAGATCATCCAGCGGAGAGGCTCGACGTTGTAATTTTAGGTGGTGGTTGTGGGAAGCTAGAAAGCTGAAAGTTGATTGAAGAAGCAGGAGTGATATTATTAATGTTCCACTCATTCTGAGGGCTGCAAAGAGGAGAAGATTTTGTGTTGACTGTGTCACTATGTTCCTATGTTGACGCGCGCTGAGAAATTCTTTCACAAATTCTCTTTTTTTTTTTATCACCTTTTACACTTTATGTTTTTGGCGAGCTTTTTAACCTAAACCTATGTTTAAAATTAAAACCTATGCTAATAACATAAAGAGACTATAAAAAATGCGTAGCGCAACTTATAAAACCAAAAATACTATTTTGAGCACACATTCCTTAAATGGATATGAGCGAAAGCCCTCTTCAACCCAAAGGGTTAAGAGACAGAGTCAGTTCCCAATAGCCCAGGCGGCGGATGTAGGACAGCAAAATCGTCATTCGTCACAGGAGTTCACGGAAAGTCTCAAGAGACAATTGGTCAGGCAATTTCCTTCCCAAACTGACAAACCGAACCGAGTAGCGATTCTGAAATCCATACTCGAATTTGATGAAGGAGGTGAGTGAGTGAGTGAGTGAGCGAAGCGTGCGAGCCTTGAGGAAGACTTGAGCAATTAATTTAATTTAATTATTATCGCTCTGCGCAGCCTCCAAGTTTGCGGCAGATGACTGGGTGGAAATTTTCTCCCTGGACCAGTCCTGGCACTTGGCAAAGATTGCTAGAGTCATTGTGAAAGAGTCTGAGGAAGACGATCAGGATCGCCGAGTTCAGCTGATCTTTGACTCGCTCCTTGAAGATAAGCTTGAGGAGTTCAAGCAAAATTTGGAGCAAATTTTCTCCTTGAGACAGCGTCCGGTGGCAGGCCGCCGCAATAGCGCAATCAGCCGCGACGGCAAGTCAGCCTACGAGGAATTCAAGAGAGCTCAGGCGGAGAAGAAAAGAAGGAGCGAGGGAGGAGATGGAGATGGAGATGGAGATGGAGATGAAGACGGCAAAAGTGTAACTTCGATAACTATCTCAGCATCCTCAGAAGACGTGCTCGAGGAAGATGCAAAGGACGAGGTCGCCTTCGAAAAGAAGGACTTTTTTTACAACAGCGGGTATCACAAATTCATTCCCGAATTCAAGGTCAGGGCGAGTAAGGAAGGGCTATTGATGGTGTTTGGCGGGATGCCGTTTCTCTGGCAGCAGTACACGCTGTTGAGGTATGAAAACCTGGTGCGCTTCCAGGAGAACAGCGAATTCGACTTTGAGAACCTGGATCCGGTCTTGTTTGCGAAAAAGCAGTTCAACCTGTGGATCAAAAACAGCTCGTTCAAAGAGGTGTTTTACGATCCGAAGCTGAACCAGGGAACGAGGGACAAGCTGACCGATCATCTGTACAAGCCGTTCCTGCTGCTGGACAAGATGCGTGCTGGGGACGATGAGGAGTTTCATTTCGACGAGGGAGACGATTCTGTTTCTGCTTTTACCTATTTGAGCATTTTGGGAAGCGGGGTAAGCATTCCTCTGGTTTGTTTCGTGCTGCAGTTTATGATTTACATTTTGGTGAGCTTGGACCAAAAGGAGCAAAACGGGATTGGACTGGAAGAGATTATGAAGTGCCCAGTTGGAGGTGAGCGAGCAAAGCTTGCGATGAAGCGTTCCACTTTAACTAAAACATTATTCCACTGAATTCCAATTCATCTTCAGACATCAAAAACACAATTGTTATTCTGGGCATCACAACCCTTTACGCAGTGCAAGTTGTCCCCGATACTGTGTTCAGCTTCTTCAACACAGTCGGTAGCTCCGACTCCCTTTACAGCAGGTTAATGAGTTTGAGAAAGGTCATCAGCGACAAGGACGAAGACAACACCATGCAAAAGATTGGTTATGCGCTTGATTTGTTTATGAACACAGGTGAGTTTCATTCCGTCTCCGCTCGCCTTGATGAAGACGAGCATGCGAGCCACTACTAAACCAACCCACTCAATTCGTTTGGCCTTTTCTTCGCTCGGCGCAGGCTTCAAGTGCATGCTTTATGCGCTGAATCTGCTGATCATCTTCAACACTGACGACTTGTTGGATGTGATCTTGAACTGTATTGCATTGGAGTTTGTGGCGAGTATTGACGAGGGCTTCGTTGTCTCCGCATGGTGGGACCCCAACAATCGCTGGTTAAAGGCAGGCGCTATGGAGCTCGTGATCCGCGGTAATTTGGAGTTAACCGTTCTCGAAGAATTTGATGCGATAAAATCAAAATACTTCCGCGACTACTTCGACGAAGTCGAATTAAACGAAATCTACATTAAGTGCGACCTCAAGCATAAGCAAAGGAAGAACGACAAGAGAGAAAATGAGATGAAGGACTTCTTCATTGCGTCTGGCTTTCGTTCTGAGATGGTCAGCGAGAAAGATTCTGAGGTGACAGAGTTTCTCACTGTTGCGGAGGGGAAAATTCTCGCCTGTAAGGAGCTCATCATGAGGGACATCGAGTTGTCCGAAAAAGAGAGAAAAAGGAGAAACTCGGGCAGAGAGAGCAAGTTCGATGCGGCGGAAGCGCAGAAAGAGCTTTTCAAGCAGGACGAGTTCTTCGGTTACTTGACGTGGTTCAGAGAGAAGAAAATCAATAAAAAAGAGAGCAGCAAAAGTGCAGTGTTCAATAAGTTTAAGGTGTGCGAGCGAAGCGAGCGAGCTTTTTAAAAGACCGAGTTTCGTGATTCGCCGTATTTTTGAAATTTTCACTTGGCGTGCACTTGGGGTGTTTTGGACCGTCTTTGAACAATCTCTTAGTAGAGCGAAAAAATGCTCTTGGCCAAACTAGCCACCATGTCCAATTTTGATTGTTATGGCGTTATGCAATGGTGTTTACTTTCACTCAGTGATTCGCATTTTTTTAGTTTTTTTTGTTCTCCAATGGCGGTGCCATGCCCCTGATCTGGACCATCCCTGAACAATCGCTTTGCGCAAAAAGATGCGCCTGACCGAACCCGCCGCCGTGTTCAAATCTGAGCTTCTAAAACCTCAATACGTTGGAGTTATGGTCGATCCAGAAAAATCGCCTTTTTTTTCGAGCTAACCACCCAATTCATTTGGCTCACTTCACTCGTTTTGCTCGTTCTTCATTAAAAATGCGCCTCGCTTCGCTCGGCGCAGGAGTACAGGACTTGGTCGTTCTTCGATGTTATCCTATTCGACAGGCCGATTGAGGAAAGCGAGCAAGGGGAGACGCCCCAGGAGGACAAGAAGAAATTCACAGGAAGGCTAGGGTGGGTGAATATTGAATCAAATAACTCGCTCGGCGAAGAGAATTGCGACGACTACGAAAAGGAGATGGAGGAGATCGACAGAATAGACAAGGAAAAAATGAACCTCTCTCTCATCATCAAATTCTTTAACGAAGATGTGGACATTGCCGGATTTGACGAGACTGAAGCAGAACCAACGACAGCGTCAAACCCTGTGCATGCAGATTCGACCAGGGAAAGAAAAAAGACTATTACCGAAGTTGTCTTTGGTGATCAGACCTACAAGAACTACGCGAACTACGACAGGAATCAAGAAGTCACGAGCTCACCAGTGAGCAGGTTCAAGGGTGAAATATTCAACATCATCCTGCTTGCGGGCCTGTTTAGAGAAGTGTGGAGGACGGGACTCAGGCATCCGTTGAAGATCCTCAGCATCACAACCACTGCTGCGGTCAACTGGATCATTTACGTGTTTGTGCTGATTTACTTCCCTCTGTTGATCCTGTGCACATGGTTCTTCTTATTTTTCAATTGCATTTTTTGGAGAGGCATTGTTTAATTTTGCTAAGCTAAAAAAATTTTGTTTGCTACTTGAAATTGTTTGCAATACTTCGACACAAGTTTCCAAATTGTGTGTCTCCAACTTGCTGCCGCTGCCACCACATCGTTGTCGACGACTTTGCGTAGCTGTTGAGCAGAGCATTCAGATAATGCTGCCTCGCAAAAAACAAAATTTCATTGTCATTGTCATTGTTTATTCCGAGGGTGTTTTCTTCGAACAGAGTAACGAAGAATTTCTCCAACACTCCATACTTTCCAAACTTTTTGTGGTAATAGGTGAATTGTGGAAGGAAATAGATTGCCAATTTGTTGATTTCCTCCGTTCTAATTTTCGAGTCTTTTTCAAGAGAGCTGATGAGCGAGATTTTCCTCTCGATATCCCCAACAAAAGCGGCTGAAACATCCTCGTTCCAGAATTCGTTTGGGTTTGGGAGCGTATGCGTTGGTGCGGGTGCGGGCGCGGGCGCGGGTGCGGGTGCGGGTGCGGGATTTGTCGGCCATTTATAATCCTCAACCCCCATTTCCATCCCGGTGAGCTCCTCGCAATACTCCAAGCATGTCTTGAACTTCCGCGCACTCGTTAACTCTATTTTTCCGTCCTCGCCCTCTAATCTATTAGCCAGCAAGCCCAGCTCCGTTTTGATCTGAGTCCTCGTCAACCCGGTGTTTTTTGCTGTCAGGACAAAACCCCTGACGAGATCTTTCCTCAAATGCCTGAAAAAAGTTGCGTTGTCGGTGCCGACACCAAATCCGCGCTGGCGTTTCTTCATTTTCAATTTGATCTGCTTCTTTTGCCGTTTCGAAGGGCGGGGGTTTCGTTGTTGTTGTTGTTCTGATTTAGGTGTGAATAGATCTTCCTCTATGATGTTGAGATACAGGAGCTCCTTTGCCGTGCTGAAGTCGTCGAAAAGGTAGCAATTCTTCATTATGTCAATGTAAATCTTGGCTGTTCGAGGAATGTTTTGGACCCACATGTCGCGGAGTAATGAGAATGACGCGTCGTGGTGTTTTTTTAGAGTGCCAACTTCGTATTCTCTCCCTTCGATCCAGCCGCCGAAGATTGAACTTGAACCTGAACCTGAACCTGAACCTGAACCTGAACCTGAACCCCAATCTGAATCTGAATCCGCATATGAAAGCTTGGTCACCCCCCTAACCGCCCTGCTACATTTGTCAATCGCTGTGATGTAACACCTCGCATCCGGCTCGTAACCATTGGCCTCCATCGCTCCGAGCAAAATCATGGTTGCATCGAGCGGATCCTTTTGGCTGTCAATTAGCATATTGTAGGCCGTCAACACACTGTCCCTGTGCTTCTCTTGAAAAGCAGTGTTTCTGTCGAACCGAAGCATCAACCTGTCGAATAACGACTTGTTCAAGGATGTTGGGACGTCTCGAAGGCTTTTGCGCTTTTTGAAGACTCTCGAGTTGAGCCCTGCAAAGACGGCCAGGTACATCTGCGGGTCGAGGGGCACGTAGTTGGAGGTGGAGGTGGAGGTGGAGGTGGAGGTGGAGGTGGAGGTGGAGGTGGAGGTGGAGGTGG
>BRYC01001625.1:0-12079 GCA_030267985.1 Parmales sp. scaly parma
GCTGAAGTGGGCGGGGCAGGATGATGCGGCGGCCTACAAGAAGCAGCTGGCCGAAGAGCGTCGCCAATCATACGAGAACCGCAACACCGAGGCTCACCTGTTGGCCCTTGTGATGAAAGAGATCAAGGTGCTGCGGCAGCAGAAAGATCACGAGTCAATGATGCTCGACTGGGCCGCACAGAACGATGCCAAGGAATACCTTGCCGACTGCCAGGAGCAGCGACGTGTGAGCCTCCAGCAGCGTGCTGTTGAGGCCAGGCACCACCGGGACATCGACGAGGAGAACCGACACGAAGACTTGGCGGAGCAGGCCAACGACCAGCTACTCCAGGCAGCAGATTCTCGCGACGTAAAAAGCTACAAAACCCAGCTCGCGGCGCGAGACCGCGCCTCCCTGTGCTACCGAGCAAAGGAGGCCAAACTTCACCGGCTGCTCGAGGAGAGCCAAACAATTGTCGCCAAAGAAATCGAGCAGGACAACAACGTCCTCGAGGCACAGGCAAGAACAGACGTAAAGATTTACCTAGCAAAGTGCAAGGTGAGCGCGCGATGGATCTCACGAAATGGCTGCAGACGGCTAAATCCACTGCTACTAAACTAACCCACTCAATTCGTTTGGCTTGCTTGTTTTGCTCTTGCTTCATTAAAAATGCGCCTCGCCTCGCCTCGCCTCGCTTGGCGCAGAAGAGGAACCGAATGAGTCTCGTGGGGAGGGCTGCGGAGAAAAGGAGTCACGCACGGATTACATTGGCCGACGAGAAGAAAAAGGCAGCCGAGCTGCACACAGCTGTGCGAGAGAGGGCACTGGACGGGAGATACGTTCAGCTTGCCCAGGAGCGCTCCAGGGCGATGGAGGCAATGGAAGCTCTGCGGCACAAGGGTTGCACATTCGCTGTAAATCCATTCTCGGCTTGGCTCTGATGAGCAATCAATAAAACAACTAATAACAACAGCAAAGACAGCAAGGAAACAGAACAATAAGAAGACTGATTGTATTATATACATTTTTTTGCATTTTTATTGAAGATTTGCCGTTGATTGAATCTCGATTCTTTTCGAGTTCTCACAAAAACAAAAATTATTATTTACCACCCTAACACACAAACCAAAACTACCAAAATCATCAAATCCACGCTCCTCTCCACAAGTTATTCGTAACTCATAAATATGCTGGAGACAATTCCGTCGGTGTTGACGACAACTCCAATTTTAACACCATCATCAAATCTAAGCTCCCTTCTCATGCACAGAGAGAAACTTTTAGCAATCACCTCAACAATCGTAGATTCGCTGGACAAAAAGATCTCCAAATCTGCTCCGCCACTTCTCCTTCCACCCCCAAATCAAACCAAAACATCAAAGGAAAAGTCTACATCCAAATCCGCCGCCCCCATTCCCACACCTAGCCCAAGCCCAAGCCCTAGCCCAAGCCCTAGCCCAAGCCCGAGCGACGTCCAATCCCAAATCTTCTTCACAAAATTGAAGGGAGACCAGTACACCTCCTTAGCAATGTCATTAAAAAGTTCCAAAACTTGTTCTAGCCAGCATGACGATGAATTTCACAAAGCGACCCTGTCGGCGATGGACTGCTACGAAGAGGCAATAAACCTGGCGGAAAATGTTCTCTCCCCCACCTCCTTACTCAACATCCAGCTGACAATCAAAGCTGCAATTGTTTTGAACGATTTGTCACACTTTCCCAACGATGCTTTCATCGTCTCTAAAAGAGGGTTGCTTCGGGCAGAAATGTTCGCCGCCACAACGAGAGAGCTCACGGTCGAGGAGACGGAGGCGCTGCAGGTGCTTCGGGACCAAGTTGCAATGCTAGAATTTAGAATTGCTTCATCAAGCGAAATGGCCACAAGCAGCGGCAGAGCAATCGCTGACGAAAAGCTCTTGCTGGAGGAGAACGCAGCAACCTCTGGATTAGAGCTACCCCCGATAAAGAGCCTTAACAAGAGCTCCAAAGGCTACAGCGACCAAGTGTTGAGCTTAGCTCAAACGGTAGAGAAACTCAAGAACACGATGCGACTTGATAACAACAACACAATGACGCTTGCGGACTTGGACCACGCCACGCTAATGCAGACAGAGCTGAAGAGGCTCTTCTCGACCTACGTGAGGGGGAACGCAGTTCACGCAGAAATGAAAAGCGGAGACTACGTGGACATCGACGGCCAGGTGATCAACATCAACAGTTTTTTGCTCGATGGCCCCTTCATGAACTGGGACGGCTTCTCACTAATGCTACACGATTTCCACATTTGCCCCGTACGAAACGGCAAAGGAAACAGAAAAGTAAACACCCGCGCCGGTGAGGATTTCCTCACGAGTGATCCTTTTGTGTTGATGATGATTTTCGTCATGGCCGGAGTGGCACCCAGCTGTATACTGGCAGCGACTGACGAGGACCTTCACAAGAATAGAGCAGCGGGCAGCAAGTTGTGGAACAACCCCATACAAATCGTCACGAGCAGCGTGCCCCAACCGAAGAGCGGCTTGAGCTTTTCGCAGTTTGTCGACTGTCTAGCACGCACAGGGTTAGTTTTGTTGGCCAAGGGCCAGTGGGGAGAAATGTTCTCAACCAAGGTTGAGAAGGTAAACGGCATTTTTAGCACGTCCATGGGGTTAATAGATAAGACGAGGGTAGATAGAAACCTGCACTTCGCCCAAAAAAGCACCTTGAGCAGTAATTTGGGGGGGAGGGAGAAGAAAGGGAAGTCCGGGGGTGGGGGTGGAAGTGGAAGGCGAAGATCATTAACGATGGCCACTTGAAATTTTATTTGATTTTAATGTTTTTGGTGTCGTGATTTTATTTTATTAGTAAAAGGGACTCAACCACTTCTTGTGCTCGCTCATTCACTCGACCTTGATCGCCTCATAAATCTTGCACACGAATATAAAAGAGGAGAAGAACCCGACCGCCCCGGTAAACAAGCCAAAGGCCATGGAGATCATCAACATGTAGGTGAAGTAAACCATGCCACTCAGGAACCCCTGCAGGCTGAGCTTGGTGTGGAAGTACCAGACAGAATACACGAAGAGGTAGCCACCCGTGCTCGCCGTGTTGAGAAAACTGCAGATTTTTTGTTGTTGTTTATTTTTAAAGTTAGTTTTTGACGATCTTTGACGATGTTTGACGATCCTCAACGCAACTCAACGCAACTCAGGGTTCAACTCAACTCATCTCAACTCACCTCCTCCACCACCACCGATAGTCCTCGTTGCAGAGCTGAAAGTAGCACATGACGATGCTGACCTCAGCACACGTCAAGGCCAAAATCAGCAGAACAATGAACAAGAAGCCAAAGACGTAGTAGATCTGGCTCAGCCAGAGGGAACTCATGATGAAAAAGAGCTCGATGCAGACGCTCGCGAACGGCAGAAAACCGCCGAGTATGATGCCCAGGAGCACGTTGAGCTCGTTCATTTCTGGAATGTGTCTGGCGATCTGGGTTGACTTCAGCGGAACCTGTATGATCTGTTTCCTGAACCCAAAGTAGCTCCCGACGAAGATCAGTGGGGTGGAGACTCCAACCCACAGCAAGAAAATTGTCATGACCGTCATGAAGGAGACGGCCGTGGCAGCCCCGACGGAAATCAGCCCAATGTCAAGAACAATAAAGAGGAAGACGAGACACCCGGGGAAGGCAACGGCCGTTCCGAGGGTGTTCCTCTTCCAGTTCTTTCCGCCAAACAGCTTGTATAGCCTGGCAGAGTGGTAGCCAGCAAACGACCCGCTAAACACGTAGAGCAGGATGATCGCGGTGAGGCACTGCCCCTTGTTGGTTGGAATGAGGAAGCCCAACACGGCAAAGACCATAATGAAGAAGATTGCCACTCCAATTTGCACACCGGTTCCGGCACAAACCGCGAGAATCATGGGGTAGTTCTGGGGTGGCCTGAAAACGTCAGAGTGAACCAATTTCCAGCCGCTCTCCTCCTGGGCCTCCTCCAGCGTAGAAAGCTGCGCCGAGCGAAGCGATATTGTGCGCATTTTTAATGGATTAGGGGGGAGGTGAGTGAGTTAAAGAATCGAGAATAATGTTAGTTTAGTTGTGGCTTGTATTCTCGTCTTCTGCAAAGCGGCTCATTCACCTCGTTGTACTGGGAAATGTCCTTGTGGAGAGTTTTGAGCATAATCATCGCAACAACCCCGCTCAGGAAAAAGATGATCATGAGCGAGTTGACGAGGGAGAAGACGTGAACCTCGTCATCGGGGTTTCCGGTCATGTAAATGTCCCAGCGGTTGGACCAGACGAGATCGCTGGAAATCCAATCGACATCATAGGTGTAAAGGACCTCCGTCCCTCCCTCCGGGTTCAGCAACATGAAGTTGGAAGGATCGTTGACGGCGGGAGAAAGCTTGGTGCAAGTCTTGAGAGGAATGTCCTCTTCTTTCGTTGTTCCAGATTTGGTGAACTCGGGCTTGGTGCCATCCTCGAATTGGTGCGTGATGGAGTAGGGAATGATCTCAAGCCCCACAATACGAGCGCCATCAAAGATAGCAGCGTCTTCATGGTACCAGATGGATATTCGAACGTGATTGTAAAGGTAGTACGAGGGGGTGGAGGTGGAGGGGGTAGCATCTTCGGATTCAGAGTTGGGGTCATGGTCAATCTTGAAACCAACTGGAAGGGGGGGAAATGGGGGGGATGGGGATGAATGTTGGAGAAAAAAAACCGGGAACATAAGAGGTGTGTGTGAGTGGGTGTGGGTGTTAGCGGTACGAAGAAGGAAACCGAGTGGTGAGTGGGCAACGTGGGCAAATGTGGAACGTACCTGGAAAACCTCGCATCACCCAATCTAACTGCTCACTACGCATCACCGCAGGCAAACCGTCAAGATACCAATTGTTGCGGTACTCGTCCTTTATCAACTTGGTGAAAGCCGCCACGTCGTCACGGTCCAATGTCTTCTTGCACAAAAACTGACAAGCCTCTACGTTCTTCGTCTCAACTGTGTAGGGGGACAAACGAAGCGCTCCTCCTTGCAACTTGTCCCCCAAATTTCCACGTTTTTTCACCATAGAACTAGAAGGGCTACAGTAGTTCATATTGTAATACAAGAATGGAATCTGAGTCTTGGCAGATGTTATCAGGTCAACATATAAATTTATTGGATCCATGTTGTCGTAAGCGACTGGCTCTACGCCGGGCACAAATTTCGCGGCATTAATTGTGGCAACGAATACCACGAGGCAGGATAGCACATTGAGGAGGCGTGCCATGAGGAAATTTACAAAACACAATTTTTCTAAAACTAGGTTCATCAAAATTCATAAATTCTCAAACACATGAGAGCAGCAAGCAATAAAGCAGCAGCCGACAAAAGTGGAGCGCGACTTGCTCGTCCTGAATCGACTTTCATACAATCACCAATTCCACATGCTTCTGTCCTTATCAGCGGGGTTTCTTCCACCCCGTTTGGGACACGGGCCTCTTCGGCTGGTCAGGCGACGCCACGAGAACCAGAGAAATGGTGTGGTCCTTTCAGTGTGGCACACCAGCTCATAGCCGAACGTGAAGCTGCTAGGACAAAACGAGAAGCAGCTATTGCGCTTTCCCAAGAAACAGCTGGCGAAATTGATTTCAACACGTCCTCGTTCAAGCACCCCTTAGACAGCATAATGAACGAGCACGCCATGCTTGCCAAGCAGGCACGGTACCCCTCCTTGAATTGGAAATCCACAACATCCAAACCTTCCAGTTCTGCCTCAACTTTTTCGAAAATGTCTTCTCTGCAACAACAGTCGCAGGTTGCTTTTCCGTCGCTGAACGATTTGGTTGTGGAATATTTAGTAACTAACTTCGAATACGTGACTTCCTTAGGTTCAATTTCCTCCTTCTGCAGGCGGAAAATCATCAACAGATTAGTTGAGCTTCACATTTTCACGGACGAGAACTTTCAAAAGATTTTCGCTCCGTCGTTGTTGAACGACGCCGACGGAATGGAGGACGGAGTGGAGGACGGAGTGGAGGACGGAGTGGAGGACGGAGTGGAGGACGGAGTGGAGGACGGAGTGGAGGACGGAGTGGAGGACGGAATGGAGGACGGAATGGAGGACGGAGTGGAGGACGGAATGGAGGACGGAGTGGAGGACGGAGTGGAGGACGGAGTGGAGGACGGAATGGAGGACGGAGTGGAGGACGGAGTGGAGGACGGAATGGAGGACGGAGCGGAGCACTACGTCGACATCTTGGAAGTTAGTGACGCGTCCACAATCACCGAATCATGCTTGTTGTCGGTATTGACACATTGCTTGAACAACCAGTGCCGAGGGATAAACTTACGTTACGCCGCAGAGTTCACCTCAAGAGTTTGCGCAGCGCTGAGCAAAAGTGTGTGTCAACTTAATATCCTATCGTTATGCGGTGCCTATAAACTTCAAGACAAGGACGTCGGATTGCTTATAGAGACCAACAAGAATTATTTAAATTCGTTGGTCATTGAAGCATGCCCCAAATTCTCTTCTAATTTCTGCTCGGCAGCAGGATCACTCGTTTGTCTCCGCGAACTCGACCTCACGAATTGCGAAAAACTCACGACAAGCAACTTGAAAGATCTTCAACCCGTGATGAAAAATCTTCAGGTGAGCGAGCGAAGCGAGCGAGCCTTGAGGAAGACGAGAATACTCGCGATGATGAAGTGCGCGAAATGGCTACAGACATAATGGCTACATCCACTACTAAGCGCTTCGCTCGGCGTAGTCCTTGTCGCTGGCCAACAACAAACTGCTGAACGACGAACTGTTTGAATTTTTGATGGAGGAGAATGAAGGAAAGTTGGAGCACCTGAATGTCAGCGGCAGTGAGATCAGTGATCTTAGTCTGCTGGCTATTCGAGTTTTGAACAAGGTCGGGAAGCTGAGATCCTTGGAAATTGGGGATTTGATTCGTATCAGCAAGGAGGGATTGGAAAACATGTGAGTTGAGGGGCCACGGAGCGGAGACGTTTGAAACGTTAATGACTAACCGATATTATTAACTATATTTGTTAGGTTCGACATCAGCAGCAGCAGCAACGAAATCCCATCACCTCCAGCCCTCAAGAGAATCAGCGTGTCAAACGTCGCCAGCGACAAATTCGTGGAACTCCTGTGCGCCGCTGCAGACCCCTTGAACCGCGGCGATGGCGTAGGTGAGCGAGCGAGTTTTGGGTAAGACGAGAATACGAGCAACACCAAACTAAAAATATAAGCTATGTTTGCTCGGCGCAGAATCAATCGTGATCAGAAGCACAGGAGACCAAATAACAGACAGAGCTTTGGAAGTGATTGCAGCGGGGTGCGAAAAGAGCTTGGTAGAATTGGACTGCTCTTATAGTCACGTCATCAGTGACCGAGGGCTAGGGTATTTGTGTGAAAAGGTTGGAGACCAGTTCAAGCAGTTGTCAATCTGGGGCTGCGCGCAAATCAGCAGCGGGTTTTGGAACGAAGAACGGGAGCTTGAGGTGCTGGGCATCTGGCTCAAGGGCGCGAGAGGGTCGACAAGAAAGAAGATTGAGAGTAACAAGAAGGCAAAATACTGAACATATCATGAACTTTAATTTAGTGTGAATCAGTATATTTTTTTCGGAGGGACGGGGCAATTTTTGAATTTTATGTATGTTAAGGGGGAGGGGAAATATATTTAAAAAAAGGCAAAAATGGGCGAACAAATTGAATCGGCCGTAACTCCAAAGACAACGTTTTTTAAATCTGTGAATTGGACACGGGGGGGGGGAGGGCGACCAGGCGCATCGATTGTTAGGGATTGTTTAACTTAGGGTCATGTGGAGGGTGAATGAAATAAAAAAAGGCAGCAAAAAATGTGAATTATTAAATCGGCCGTAACTCATGTGTGGTGGTATGGAGGTTTTAGACGCTGCTAATTGGACACGGTGGTGGGTTGGGGTTGGCGCATCTTTTTGTGCGAGGGGGGGTTGTTCAGGGACGGTCAAAAAAACGCCAACTGCACGTCAATGTGAAAACTCGAAAAAAAAACTCAGAAAAAAGGCGAATTTACCAAATCGGCCGTAACTCAAACGTATGGAGGTTTTAGACGCTGCTAATTGGACACGGTGGCGGGTTGGGGTTGGCGCATCTTTTCGTGCGAGGGGGGTTGTTCAGGGACGGTCCAAATCAGGGGAATCTGCACGTCAATCTGAAAACTCGAAAAAAAAACTCAGAAAAAAGGCGAATTACCAAATCGGCCGTAACTCAAACGTATGGAGGTTTTAGACGCTGCTAATTGGACACGGTGGCGGGTTGGGGTTGGCGCATCTTTTTGTGCGAGGGGGGTTGTTCAGGGACGGTCAAAAATACGCCAACTGCACGTCAATTTGAAAGGCAAAAAAAAAGCAAAAAAAAGGCGAATCACTGAATCGGCCGTAACTCTAGCGCATAGCTTATTTAGAAGCTCAAATTTGGACACGGTGGTGATTTCTGCCAAGCGCATCTTTATGTACAAGCGATTGTTCAGGGACGGTCCAAAAATACACGCCATCTGCACGTCAATGTGAGTTAAAAAAAAAACTCACCTCAATAACCACAGTTTACACGGAAGCGGATGTGGCTGCGGATGTGGCGCTCACCTTATTCCAGTTCGAATGGAGATTACAACCCACTCATTCACACTGGAAGAAAGACGCCGGTCCGCCGCGGTTCCTCTACCCAATCTCACGTTTATCACCCAAAAATATCAACTCCTTCTTGCCCTCAATATCAAGCGTCGATCGTCTGATGTTCACCGGGTCCAACTCCAGATCCAATTGCACAGATCTGCGTGCTTTTTCACTGGCGGAACGCACCTGTCCTTGAAGGACTTGCTGTACACGCAGCACTGGAACGATTGCGAAGAGAATGTTGTGCTTCAGCACTTCAGTCCGACCTGCGCGATTTCTCCCGCTGCCATCAACAAAGTCGCGTTCGAAAGGAGTTTCGAGGCAGTTTCGCGGAGGAGGGGGAGAAGTGGGAGAAGTGGAGGAGGGGGTTTGATGAGCTCCGCGCGAGAAGCTTCATCATGGCAGAAGAAGTATATATGGAATAAAAAACCATGGAATGGTGGATTTGGTTGAGGATTTCAACACAGAGCCGGTGTACATCATTTGTTGTTTTTTAATTTGTGTGGAAGCCCCGGGGCAGAGACCTTATCGGTCTCAGCAGGCCAACCAAAATTAATTTAAGATTTTTAAATGAGATGTCATAATTGAAGTGTTGATAAACGTCTATCAAATGAGCAAATCACTAATTATGATGATGATATTGTCCTGCTCCACCCACGGATTCACCCACGGATTCATGCCTCGAGCCTCGTTCACTCGTTCAAAAATCCGAATGCCAAATCCAAGTAGGTCCTTTGCCTCCCCCCCTCGGCTCTCAAACTTCGAGGAGACCTTGAAAACTACAAATATTTTCATCTTCGACTGTGACGGGGTGATTTGGCGAGGTGACAGTGTTATAAGTGGGATTCCTGCAGTTCTTGCTGAGCTTCGAAAGCGAGGTAAACGATGCTTCTTTGTCACCAACAACAGCACAAAGAGTCGTGCTGGGTACAAGAAGAAGTTTGACAGCCTCGGTTTGGACGTGCCTGCGGAGGAGATTTTCAGTTCGTCCTTTGCTGCAGCTGCCTACTTGGAGCAGACGAAGTTCAAGGAAACCGGGAAGAAGGTTTATGTGATTGGTGAGGTTGGGATTGGTGAAGAGTTGGATTTGGTTGGGGTGCCGTATATTGGCGGGCCCGCTGACTCGGATAAGCAGCCGAACATGAATCCTGGTGGGGCGCTGGAGCACGACAGCAATGTCGGTGCTGTTATTGTGGGATTTGACAGGTGAGCGAGCGAGCGAGCGAGCAGCGAGCGTAGAAAAATAAAATATAGCCCACTCAACACTAACCACTCACCACTCACCACTCACCACTCACCACCCACCACTCACCACTCACCACTCACCACTCACCACCCACCACCCACCACTCACCACTCACCACTCACCACTCAACCCCAGATTCGTCAACTACTACAAAATCCAGTACGCCCAGCTCTGCATTAACGAAAACCCAGGCTGCGAGTTCATCGCCACGAACCTGGACGCAGTTACGCACTTGACTGACGCGCAGGAATGGGCTGGTAACGGCAGCATGGTCGGAGCCATAAAGGGATGCACCGGCAAGGAGCCAATTGTGGTTGGAAAGCCTGGTCCGCTGATGATTGACTATTTGTGTGAGAAGTACGATATGCCAAGGGGCGAAATTTGCATGGTTGGCGACAGGCTCGACACTGACATCATGTTTGGGTTGAACAATGGGCTGAAGACCATCCTGGTGTTGAGCGGGGTAACGACCGAGGAGAAGCTGCTGAGCAACGACAACAAAATTGCTCCAGATAGCTATTGCGACTCAATTGTCGATTTCTTCAAGGAGTAGGATTTTAATAGTTACATCGGGCGAAAAAAAGCTAAGCTACTAATTTACATAAACTAACTTTAAAGCCCCCCAGCCGAAAACTGTTTCTTTAGGGCCTCCATCTGAGCCGCTGCTGCCGGGTCCTTCATTATGTCCCCCATCTGGTCCATGTAGGCACGGACTGACGGATCGTCCATCATTTCCCTTAACTGTTCCGGATTGCTCATCAAGTTTTTGAGCTCCCGCATCATTGCCGGATTCTTGCCCATCTGATCCATGGCAGTCTTCACAGTCTCCTCCATGTTGTCCAAGACCTTATTGCCATCTCGTGTCATCTTCTCCATCTGTGCCTCCAACCTCGCACTCGTCTGGGGATCCTCAAGAGCATTTTGAGTAAGCTCTAAAGCATCCTTGAAATGCTTTGACTTTTCCAACGATTTCATCTGTTTCTTAAACTCCTGTGGGTGGGTGGGTGGGTGGTGAGGTGAGTAATTAGTGAATTGAATTGTGGATATTGAGTTGCGATTATGTAGTCGAGAGTTTGGACAAAATCTATCATTTACCTTCGAATTCATCATCTTTTGCGCCGCTTCCATCATCTCAGGGTCCATCATATCCCTCTGCAGCTGCGCGAGGAGGGCAGGATCGCTCGCAACACGCTCAAGACCCGCCATGCCAAGCTGGATTTCATGAAGAGCTGCCTCCTCCTTCTCTTTCTTCTCCTTCGATCGACCAAAGAGGCCGGCCGATGATTGAGTTACAAGCAGAAGCAGGAGAAGGGTGAGGAATATCATAAGTGTCATGTATAATTTTTTATTTCGAGCTGTGAATAACCAAAATAAAGCTCAAGATTCCTATTTTTTTTGACAGAATTGGTAATTCCAGCTATTAATACCATCCCACCTTCAATTTAAGTTCATCACACAATTTTCAAGATATCGATGGGACTATCAATCTCTTCAACTATGGACGACATCTGTGCCGACTGCAACCCCTCCACCAAGCAGGTTCAACATCCAACACTCAGAAATTGTGCCGATTCGTATGCAAAAGCTGACAACTGCATGAAAAAGCACAAACACTCTGCTTCAAAGTGTTCTGCAGCCTTCAAGGATTTGAAGGTGTGCATGGACCAGGACCAGAATCTACAATGAGCAGGGGGGCCTGGAGGGACGGGCCAACCTTAGAACCCCACGCGCGCTAAGTGGGAGTGGAGAGGGGAAAGGAAAGGAGAAGAGCTCATTAATGCAACCGAAAATATAGTCTTTTTCGCTCGGCAAATTTCAGGTATCCGAAATCGACTGGCCCCATCGAGCATCTTCAACACTTACGTTATTGCACTGGACGTCGTCGAGGAACTTCCTGAAGCTGAGCGAGCCCAAGGGAAGTAGCGGTGGCCGTAACAATGACAACATGTACTAAAAAGGAATAGAAATGAAGATGTTGAGGCAGATATATTTTGCATTAGTCCAGATCTTGCTGCCATCAGTTCCTTGCTTTCACTAACCCCGCGGCTCAAAATGAGAGTGGACGTGGACTAAACCTTGCACACTGGTTAGCGTATCTATATGGTTCCGCACGAGCAAAAAAAAAGCAACGGATTAATACTACACATTCCAATCAACTTCACACACACTACATAACCAACAAGCAAAAAAAAATAAGATACTTCGGATTCCAACGTGGTCCCCCACCGT